>ML316040.1:0-68245 GCA_005239505.1 Nicotiana paniculata | reverse complement strand
CTTGCATAATTAAACTACAAAGTAAAGAAGAAAATATGTACAAATTGATGTTTTGCCTTGGATACACTCTAATCTCGAATTTATGTGTTTCTCCCGTGAATCTCTCTTTGTAGTTGTGTTTTAGGAGTCTATTTATAGGTTTAGGGTGAACCCTAACCGTGTAGGAGACTTCTATTTCAATTAGAAAACACTTAAACCCGTCAAAACTCGATTTCTGGCCGACTGGGGACCCTGGCGTTTGGACCAAAACGCCTGGCTAACGCCAGGCTAGGGCTGGCGTTTCAGCCCAAACGCCTGGCTAACGCCAAGGTGGGGCTGGCGTTTCAGCCCAAACGCCTGGCTAACGCCAGGTAGGGTCAGGGTGTTTGGCTCTGTCGCCCGGCTATCGCCCGGGTGTCTCCTTTCGCGTATTTTTCGACGTATTTGCATCCTTTTAGCTCCGTTTCCATCTCCACTTCACCTACACATGAAATAAACTCCATTAAGCACATAACAAGTGTAATTTTATCATTAATGCGCATAAAATGTAAGGTATATCACATGTTAAACTATGCAATTTAGTCTCGCATCAAACTTCATGCGGATCCTTCATCCTTTCCTACGACAACCAATTTTTCGCAATAGGTCCTCAGATGGACTCTTGGATCACCAGTACCGTCAAACATTTTGAACTTTGGAGGTTTGTACCCCTGGGGAAGTTCGACATCGGGTTGGATACAAAGGTCTTCATAATTCAACCCTTCAATCCCCTTGGTTCCTTCAACACCCTGGACTCGGTTGGTCAGTTTCTTAAGCTCCTCGGCCAGGTTCCTGATAAGTAAATCCTTTTTGTCAGACTCGAACGCCTGTGGGATAGGCGGAGTAGAGTGGGTCATGGTTTCAACATAGATGGGATTGTTATAGGTGTGGAAATGGTATTTTGTGGGGTTTTGAGGTTCTGGGATGAGTATTGGAGTGTTATTTGAGGTGTGGCAAGCATTGCACTGCGGGATGATTTTGCTGTCTTGGGATATTTTGTGGAGGTACGGAGTTTTGAGCATTTGGAAGGTTGACGTCAGGGACGTTGAGGGAAAATGGCAAGTTGGCCAGATTCCGGACTTGATCGAGTTCTTCCTGAAACTTTAGCAATTTCTGTTCAAGTGGAGACATGTTCTCGTGCAGGACCTGAATACCTCGGCCATCAGTGGCCTCTACCCATTCAATCACATTCTCCTTTCTGATGCCGCTGGGCTCTTCCATCTTACTTTTGCCTTTGTCTTTGCCCTTAGGAGGACTAGGGGGAGGAGTAGGTGGAGAGCCCTTGGATCTGGTGCGATAGGCTGATGATGCCAGAATGCACGAACTAACCTTTGGGTAGGGGAGTAAGAAAAAATAAAAACAAAAGTTAACCAAGTCAGTGAGGATTATGAAAAGAGTATTGCAGTATTTAAACACATAATGCGGAAATGAAAGTGAGTCCTAAGTTGGGGACCTCTTTGTGCCCGAGGTAGGCCTACGATAAATTGATTTGGAGAACTTAAAATGCTAAATGCCTCATTTTATTGATAATAAAAATAGACAAATCCCAAAACGACAGACGAAAAATAAAACTCACTAATGGCCATTGACCTTATTACATTGATAGAAAAATAAATACATTCCTATCTACTTGGTCCCAGAAGGACCTTACCCAGATTCAGCGTTCTTGCTTTCTTCTACAGCTTTCCCAACTCGCGAAGTCCTAGCAACAGGTAAGTTCTGGCTAGGAATCCCCCTGGAGCTCCCTCAGCCTTTTGACAATCTTCAACCCTTTTGATGAACTTTTCTTCCAAATCGATTACACCTCGTTCCAAGTACCCCAGCCTCTTGTTGGCCTGATAGCCATGTTCTTCCATTCCTCGATCAGTCTTTTGTTGGACTCATGTATCTTGTGGTGATCATCCTCATTTTCCTGGATCCTTTTACGCAATTGGTTGAACTTGACTTGTGCTTCAGCCCTTTCATCTATAACCATGTGACCTCGGACGTACCCCGGCTTGCTCTGACCACCTAGATCCTCTTCTAACCAACCAAGATAGAAAGGGGTATAATCGGCATGATACCTGTCTGGCTCGATGGTGTCTTTCTCAAGTATACCCTTGCAGCCACAGGTGCTGAGCTTAGCACTTGTGAGGACTGTCATTATTTTGAAAGCCGGCTCGAAGATGGCTCATCTTCTCGACCCTAGGGATGACTTGCTTCCTTCCTGCTTACCTCATAACTCGAAGAGGGATGTAAGGGTATGTCCCCCTTAGACCAATCAGTATAAAAGATGATGCGTCTCGGGATCGAATGATGAACTCATCCATTGGAAACCATTCGAACATCCATTGAACCTGTTCTCCAGTCAGGTTATCAAAAGCTCGACCCATCCTTCAGTATTTTCAGGTTAAGCGAACATTTCAGGGATATAGTTCGTTCGCTTTGGGTGATGGAAAGCGATGTGGTCATCCCACATTCGGCGGTGGATGTCCTGTCGATATTCGCCCTTTTGGAGATGTTCCACGAGCCAGAGTTGAAGTAATAAATTGCAATCTTCAAAATGCTTTGCTCCTTGTTGACACCTTTCTAAGGCCCGATATATATCTGCAACGATCATGGGCACAATGCTGAAATATTGCCCATTTACCCCTTCCATTATGGTCTTAGTTACCATGGCTAGCCTGGTATGGATCATTTCCTTCTTCATCGGGAACACGATCAAACCCAAAAAGCAGACCATAAACACGAACACTCGGTGATGGACGTGTCCCAGAGAGGTGATAGCAAACTCGTCACGGTAGGTACGGTATGATTTGCTGTAGCCATACCTTTCGTACAAGTAGTCAAAAGGAATGTACGAATCCTCCAGACATACCAATGTTGCGTCCTTTTTCAGACCCATCATTTTGAGGAAACTTTTGCCTGTGCGGTTCTCAGGCATCAGTAACCTCGAAGTTTCCCATACTAGGTTAGCCAACCCTCCTATCTCTTCTATCAACGGCGCCATTTCGATGTTCCCAAAGCGGAACACGGATCTTTCACGATCCCAGAACAGGGTAGCAACCTCTACTATCATTTTGTTAGGCTGGATTTCCAGAAGAGATAGTAGATTACCCAAGTGTTTCCTGACGATAGCTTTGTCGCTAGAGTGTAGATTCTCTCACCAACTCAGCAGTTTTGGGGGGATGTTGGAGACCATGCCGAATATGGGGACTTCGTGCCTCAATAGGTTAGGCCCTTACCCCCACCAGACTCGACTATTTAACGTCAATAATTAGCAGAAAGCATTTAGTTCTCCAAATAAATACACAAAACGTGAGGGCGTCCATTTGGGTTTAGGGAAATCCGGTGGACTTTTGGATAAGGCTATCTTAAAAGCTATCGTGCGGACGACACTTTAGCTTGACTAGGTTTGACCATGATTCATGCAATAGTGCAACAGAGTAATGTTTCTATGGGGTTTTAGACTGGTACCCTTGAGCGGACAACTCAAGGGGGAAAGGCACAAAATCGTCGACTGCACCGCTGATCGACTAGTTTTACAGCAAATAAGCTTTTCGAATTTAGTGGGTGATAATATATGAAGGGCGCAACCACTCATCAAGCTTGCTATAGTATTTTGTTTGGCACGAGTGGAGTATGAATATTGAGCATGATTTATGCAATAAGTATTAAAACAAGTTGTCACGTATTTGCTCGTTAAAGAAAGCGGTAAAAATGGTAATAATGATTTAAAGCAGTTACAAAAGGAAACAAAGAGACATGTCAGTTACGTTTAGGAAAAAATAAATACCCGGAGTAAAGAATTAATTGCATGCAAAGGGAATAGGAAATGGTGCAAGTATTAAAAGTAAAGTCATAAATTCACGAAACAATTTGAAATGGTAAAAGCTTGGATATCCCCAGCGGAGTCGCCATGCTGTCGCGCACCCTTTTTTCTTCTTCTTCGCGGAATATCGGGTTTATGACATTGGCCAGGACAACTTTTTCCTTTTGAGAAAGGGGTTTGCATATTTTTAAGAGTCGCCACCTAATGATTTTAAGGTACGTTAGGGCACCTAAAGAGTTCAATTACACCTACATTGCTAACCAGATATTTGGGTAAGGACTTGAAATTATCCTAAGGGGAAGGTATTAGGCACCCCTCAGGATCCACAAGTGTGGTTCCCGACCAAATGATTTCGTGAATTTGTACAACTAACAAATAACTAGTAACGGCTCAAATAACAGGGGATTTAAGTCTTAAACATATAGGTGTTTAGAAAACAGTAGGGATGATTACGAACTAGCGTATATAGGTGTCCTAGGTTTATAATAATATGGATCACATCAATGCAATACTCTGTAATCACTCCTCGAAGAGGGGCTACACGTGGTATTAGCGCACCGGTCATCATATCCATTTTCTACCCTTTCCACCCGTGAAGGTACTTAAAGTGTATGTTTGGTCACGGACTTTATTTCATGCTATTACCCGTCCCATCCTATCAGTCCTGGAGGAGGCTAGGACTACTATCCTAGAGGGAGGTACTAGGTTGACCCCTAGGTTTAAAGGACATGATTCTAAGCGACAAACAACAGCAATTAAGACTTCAGATAAGGGAAAACAAATAAGAGCAGATTCAAGGCCTAAGTATTCCTCCACAGATTATGCACATGATTAGCACGACTCAAACACAAGTAAGGCCTTATTAACTTCAGAGCCTAAAGTATGATATCTAGGTGAGAATGCAATAGTGAGGCAGCTTTATTACTGATTAATAGGATGAATTTTATTAGTTTCTTACTGATTATAACCATTAATAGTCAAGCAGCAAGTATAAAGGAGTATGTTTCCAGTTTTAATATATTTAACAACTAAAGTTCTCTTAAGCGTATGATAACACTCAGTAATTAACCAGATTATTAAATAACTATTACAAGTTAGTTTGCCTAAACATGTTGTACTTAGGTGTTGCAAAATACAGAACTATTACCAGTTGTTTGGAAACATGGTGAAATTATTTTTTTCTTCATGCAATCAGTAGTTAAACTAGGAGTTGAATGAGGTCCTAAGACATGATATCTAACATGCACACACAAGGATGCATAATGCAGAATTCCTAGGCAGGATTTCTAAATGCATAAAGTCACAGTATTTGAACATGCTATGTAGCAAGTATAAGGATGACTTGTTTATTAGCGCATTATTATCCTAAGCATGATTCATAGGTATAACACAACATTACATCGATATTAGAACTGGTTTACATGAATAGCAGGTTTATATTAACGATTAATCCTAGAGCATGATTTCTATATGATAAATGATAATGCCATAACAGGATGCTGAAGCAGTAAACGTGGGCCTAAGAGTAGTAAGTAAGGAAACAATTCAAAAATCAGTACAGAGTTATAAGGAAAATATACAAAGTCACATATTCAGGGAAGATATCACAGGTCTAAGGAGTTTACACAAAAATCAATACAAATTATCGTGTGAACAATCAATAAGGAAAACAGTCAGACTTATTAATCGTTAAACAACATGTATTGAATAGAATCAGAGAAACCCTAATCAAGTATTTGGAGATATAATAGAAAATCAAAACCCTAACAACAAAATTACGGCAAGAAATTCAGAGAGAATCCAGAAGAACATATGGATAAATAATACGGACATAAACCCTAAAAATTAGGGTTTTATCAGAAAACTTAAAGAGTAAAAGAGGAGATTTAAGCAGAACGTTTAAGAAACATTACTGGAAATCAATATTAATACTAAAATCAGAAGATCAAACGTTTAAAAAGGGGTCAAGAAACCCTAGTTTTGAAAAAAAATGAAGGATCGTTCGAAAAAATAGGAGAATCTTTAAAGAAAACCCAAGAAAACCCCATAATACACATAGATATGTTACAGATCTAAAAGAATAGGAAGTTTTGAAGTTAGGGTTTCAAAGATAGAACCCATAGAGAGAGAGAGTTGGTATAGAAAACACCAGATCTAGCTGGAAAGTAGGAAAATCTTACTGGAAACGAGCCATGAAGGCCTGAGATAGGCCAAAGGTGTGAGGGAGTGGACCCTGGTCTCTTGAAGACCTTAGAGACAACAACACCGGTGAGAAGGAGCCATGAGAGGCTTGAGCATGGTGAGGATTCCATGGTTTCCGGCTAAGAGGCGGCCGGAGAAGACGAACAGAGCTCATCGGAGGTGGAGAGATCAGAGGTCTCTAGAGAGAACTTAGAGAGATAGAGAGAGAGTGTGAGAGTGGGAAATGAGAGACAGGCGGGAGGTCGTTAGGGTTTAATTATGGAAGGTAGAATCTGGGTCGTTGATAAAAATTAATCAACGGCCAGGATTAACCAAAGGATTGGGTCGGGCAGGTGAGGTATTGGGCTTAGGTTTATTGGGCTGCTTTTAAAGGGGGGTATTGGGCTGGTAGATTTAGGCTAAAATTGAAATTAAAAAGGTTCTTTGTGAAATACCCTAAACAATTGATTAAAATAATTTATAAAATAATTACTAATTATAAAAAATGATTTTTTCATGCATGGAAATGTTTTAAAAAATAAGTATTTAGTATTTAAAAATACAATGGACTAATTTTGATTGAAATGATGCAAAAAATGTATGCATATGGGCTATAATTGCAAAGTTATTGTAATTATAGCCAAAATATGCCAATTGGTTGTTTATGAAATAATTTTGGACTTAATAAATGGTAATATTAAATCAAGAAATGTTTGAAATCATTTGTGATGCTATTTCGTAATTATTTATTAGAGATAAAATACTAGGCAAATTAATTAGAAAATGTAGAAATTGTGGGAAAACACCAATTGAAACTAATGCATGATTTTGAAGTCATATACGGATTTTAAAACTATTTTGGGAAAAAATTGGGTATCAACAACAATTTTTTTCACTCTTGGATTTTTCTAAAATTGTTTATATTCCTGAAAACCTTTTCACTCCTAAAAAAGTGTTATCTCTACACTGTCTTTAACAAGTTCTTTCAAACTATGTCCAACACTCTCACTTCTACTCTTAGATTCTTAAGTTCTGCCCCTCCAATGTGTGTACTACCTAGGAATCCCTGAGACTTCTCCGAACTCTGGCATACTGGGGCTGACCTTTTCCACACTGCACATAATTACTTTCCTATTCAAAGGATCTTGGTGTGAGCATTGCTCGGGATCCCTGAGGTCCTTAGGGAACTTTGACACACCAGGACCCCTATTGGCTATGAGACTCTTGGTATCTGAGACTGTTTTGAGGAATTGGTGTCTCCAGGTTTGCTTTGGGCCTATCTGCAGGATCCCTATAGTATAGCTTATATTTATGTAACTCATTCAATTCTGGTTTGTAATATTTATCTTTGTAAACAGATATTCGGGAAATTAGTAAAAGGGGAGGGATTTCCATGTGACTTTTGTGGGAAAATTGGGTAGAAATCATGCTTTATGTTTATACTATGCTTATTTGCATTAGAGATCATGTTGTAGGAAATTGTGTTATTTACATTAGAAACCCTGCTTTAGGACAATTACATTTACTGGTTTTTGCATATTGGAAAACATGTTATAGCTCAATATTTCACTATCACGAAATTCTGCTTCTGCGTAATCATGATCACCTAGAAATCATGTTATTAAATTACTGTTGTAATTTTGCTTAATAAAATGTACATTCTTTATGTGCATTAGAAATCCTGCTTTAGGATTGTGTTTCATTCGCTTTAGACCATGTATACATCGCTTAAATCAGTAACCGTCATGTTTATAAGGATGCTTAGAATTAACCATCAGCACCTAGACAAGCATGTTTATAGGACGTATTAAAACTCAAACTGTTTGCTCTCCTTTAGTTAATTTCAGAATTCTGTTTGCATTTTTATACAGCATGTTATAGGGTATCCCTGAACCACGCTTAGGCAAGCCTATAGGTAATTAAGGCCTTATAAAAGTGGTAAAATTGTGCTTTGTTTAATTATTTGTGAACTACCCAGATTCAGCAAGTCCTAATAATCAGTAGGCAAACTAATTAGGTCTCCACTGCCTCGCTTTAATAGAAATTGCATACAGTCTATTTTCATGCTCACATAAGTATCCAGTTTTAGGACTTTGAAATGTCTGAAATCCTGCTATTTGAGACGTGCTATTGTCTGCATACTTGAGGAGGTAAAAGTGAGTCTTTAATTGTTCCTTACGTGAATGTCCTATTTGTTCTTGCTTGTAGTTTAGATTTTCCCTTTTAAATACCTTAAGAGAGTCTAGAACTACCTAAAATTTAGAGGTCTTAAGCACCTCCGGGACCACCAGGAAGGAACGGGTAATGCACGCTTAGAGTCCGTCTAAATTAAAATCGCTTATAACCGCTAAGGGGAGGGTAATTGGGTAGTAAAAGGATATGATGACCTGTGCGCTAATGTCACGTGTAACCCCTCTAGTTGAGGAAGGATTACCGGGCATTGTACGGATACGATCCTATAGGCTAAATAACTTAGGACTCCTTTATCTTGTTTATATATGTGTGCTCAGACTGCTTACCTTTCAAACTCCTTTCATCTTGCTTACATATGTGTGCTTAGACTGCTTATCTGTTAAATGACTAATTTACTAAGTAAGTTTGGCCAGGACTCACCATTGTGGACCTCGAGGGGTGCCTAACACCTTCCCCTCAAGGTAATTTCAAGCCCTTACCCAATCTATGGTAACGTAGACCAGTTTTCATGAGTTATTTGCATTAGGTTCCCTAACGCACCATACATATGTTAGATGACGACTCTTCACTTTCCATACCCCTCTCCCAAAAAGAAGGGAGTTGCCCCAAATGAATGTCGAAACCCGATTTCGCGAGAAAAAAAGGTGGCGCGACATAGGGTTTTTTTGAATTTTTTTCTATTTGCTTTAGGGTTTTCGGACTTTTTAAAAGGGGAATCTTTTGTCATTATCGATATTACTGTGAAGTTATCATGTTGTTGCCTTTACAAAGAGTTTTTTATAAAAAAAATTACTTTGTGTTTGCAAACTGTGTGCAAAGTTAGGGCCTGCTCCTGCTCCTGCTCCTGCTCCTTTAAGAGAAAAAGAGAGTGAAGTAGATAGTGAATTAGATGATGATGAGGGTGAGGATGACAATGAGAATGATTCAGACTTTGATAATCCTGATAATGATGAGAGTGATGGAGTAGACTTACATGGTCCTGATGATAATGATTATGGATCTAATGTTCATGAAGAATTTCCAGAGTGTAGGGATGAACTGAGGAAATATAGGAGGAAAATGAGTGAAAGGCCAAAAGATAGGGGTGATATTAACCTAGGTGATACAGGAGTTGATATTGGTTTTGATGAATTAAGAACTGGTAACAAGAAAAATAGGTACACATGCTTAGTAGGAATATATGAGCCTTATTTTGGGTCTTCTAATGCTGAAAGCTTTCCTTCAGCATCTGAAGATGAATTTGATGAAGAACATAAGGAGAGAATGGCCGCCAAGAGGAGGAAAAAAGCCCTGATATTTGATCCAACTGTCAAGAAAATAACCTGGGAGTTGGGGTTGATCTTTTAAAGTGTTTATGATTTTAGGTTGGTTGTTACTAAGTATGCAATTTAGAAAGGAGTTCAAATTGAAAAGTATATTAACGAACCTAGTAGGATGAGGGTAAAATGCATGCACCCAAAATTTCATGGTTGTTGGCTGCAAGCAAAGATGGAAAATCCAACAATTTTAAGGTAATAAAGTATTGTCATGTCCACAAGTGTTACAGAACGAATAAAAACAAGCTTTGCAACTCCAGATACCTTGCAAAGCATTACATGGATAAGATTGTGTCTCGACTAAATATGAAAGTTTGGGAGCTAAAGAAACTCATTAAGGATGAATTGGACATGTATGTTGGTAGGTCTACTGTCCATAGAGCTAGAACAAAAATTCTGAAGGAGATAATAGGTGACGTGCATGCTGAGTTCAAAAGATTCTATGATTATAGAGATATTCTGTTACAGACAAATCGAGTTACAATTTGTGTTGTGAAGGTGGATGATCAAGGTGAAGGCAAGATTGTCTTCGATTCATTTTATGTGTGCTCCTATGCTATGAAAAAGGATGGTCTGAAGGTTGCAGAAGGATAATTGGCCTTGATGTATGCTTTTGAAAGGCATTTGTAAGGGTCAACTGCTTGTAGCAGTATCAAAGGATGGCAACAATCAGATGTTCCATATTGCTTAGGCCATTGTAGAGTGTGAGAACAGTTTCACTTGGACATGATTTCTGAAATATGAGACTCATGACTTAGAGCTTCGAGATGGAAGGGATCCCACTATCATGTCTGATATGCAAAAGGTGATTTCATTGTTGTCCATATTTAATTTTTCTTATTTCTATTTCTGTTGGCAACTAATATATTCTTCTTATGTTACAGGGATTGCTTAAAGTTGTATTAGAAGTGTTGCATGAAAGTGAAAATAGGTGGTGTGGCAGACATATATTAGCAAACTTGTCCAAAGATTGGAGAGGATTAGAGAGGAGAAACAACTTCTGGAGGTGTGCTAGAGCATCATGTATGGCAGGATTGAATTTCCACCTGGACAACTTGAATATGATTGGGAATGGGATATGTGAGAGCCTTTTGAGGTATAACAAGGAAACTCGGTGCAGAGCATACTTCAACTGTGACAGGAAATGTGATATAATTAAAAACAGTATGTGTGAGACCTTTAATGCTTGGATACTTGCTGCTAGACACAAGACAATCATCACAATGTCGGAGGAAATCAGAGTGAAGATGATGGAGAGAATAGGAAAGTTGAGGGAGGTTGTAGATACATGGATATGTGATATATCCCCAATTGCTATGAAAGTGTACCAGGATAACTTGGCCCAGTGTATGAGGTGTACAATCAAATGGAATGGTGAATATGGCTACGAGGTTGATGATACCTTATTAAGAGTGGTATTGAAGCATTGTGTGAATATGCAAACTCAGACTTATACCTGCAGGTCATGGATGCTAAAGAGTACTCCTTGTGCTCATGCAATTGCTGCTATGCACTTCAAGAACATTGAGCCAATAACTACATATCTCACTGGTACCACAAATCCACTTATTTGAAGGCATATTCAATATTTATCTAGCATGTGCCAAACAAGCAGATGTGGCCAATATCTACCAATCCACCAATTGAACCCCACCAATTAAACAGATGTCTGGCAGACCAAAGAAGAAGAGAAGAAGAAACGAAACTGAACATCCTAAGTCTGGAAAGCTTTCAAGAAGGGGTATGCAAATGACATGTTCAAATTATGGTAGTTATGGACACAACAAAAGGTGTTGTCCCGAAAAACCAAGGCATGCAGATTCTACTATTGCAAATGCTTCTTATAGAGAAAGGTGTGGAGGAAGAGGAAGAGGAAGAGGCAGCTGAAGAGAAACAGGAAAGAGCTTCAACTTCAACTACTTCTGCCCCTACTGCTGGCAGAAGAAGAGGAACTAGTAGAGGTAGATGAAGTAATACACCTTCAGCTTCAACTACTTCTGCCCTTGGAATAGGAAGATGAACTGGTAGAGGTAGTGGAAGAGGAACTACAAGTTTTGAGTTTGGATTGTTTCAATCAAGCAATGGGTTCATAAGTTTTTATGTAAGTACTTCAAACTTAAGTTTATGTCTTGTTTGGTTTAACTACTTTACTAAATATTTTCTGTTTTGGCTGTCTGGTGGAGGTAAACCAAGAGTGGTTTCTCACGGTGGTGAAAAGAGGTCCTCAACAGACATTCATGAATGTGCCTACAAGCCAACAAGTGTAGTAAAATGGAATGGTAGACCAACCATTACTAGAAGACAACTTGAAAGAATTACTGCATCCCACTCTAATCTAAGTAAAGCAAGTTCATCATCCAGCCGTCCGAGAACAACTATATGTAGTTGTGTATTGAATGTTGTTATTGTAACTGTTAAGTTATTTTGAAAATGTTGTAAGGTTATTTTGGAACAGATGTTAAGTGGTGTATTAAATGTTGTTATTTTGTTAAAGCATGCTGATGTTATTTTGGTATGTTGTTAAGATGTCAACCTATATTTTTTTAAGGCAGGCTGCTATTAGGTGACTGTAATGAATACCTTTACTCTGCATTTTCACCTCATATAGCAACAACCACAAACCAAACAACATTAACAATTGCAAATTTCATTTATTTCTAACAAAGGGATACAAAATTCACCAAAAAATTTCATTCATTTTCTTCCATTATATAGCAAATTTTAGAACTACCAAACATAATCAACTTCAATACAATCACAATTAAAATCAGCACACACAGTTTCCTCCAATTTCGTTGAGTCCTATTTTCCTTCAATAATGCATGGAACGCCCTCTTCTTCTTCTTAAGCAGCCCCAAAATCATAATTTTCAAGTGTTCTGGAGTTTGAGGATCAAACCACACAAAGAAATTACATGCCGAGCGACTGTCTCTATGAAAATCAAAGAGAAAAAATTATTAAGGAATATAAAATCGATTATAAAAGTACAATTGATATTTACCTCATAAAATGGACATCCGTAAAATCGACGACTAGGATTATCAACACTCCATGACTGTATCACCACAACTTCTTCACCATAGTAACAGAATTTTCTCAGATTATGTATTTCCCCTAACCCTAAAATTGAACCCTAGAAATTATAATGTCGATAAAAAGAAGGAAGAAGTAGAAGAAGATTGTAATATTGGCGACAGAAAAACGCATAAGAAGAAGAAATTTTATGCAACTTCGAGCTTTCAAGGAGGAGGAAGAAGGTGAATACGGGTCCAATTTGAGAAGAAATGGGTTGGGATCCCTTTTATTTGTTTAAAAATGGCCGTTGGGATTTGTTTCTAGCCGTTGATTTAAGTCAGAAATTGTCTACTTCTACTGTCACGCGCTTCTACCGTTTTGTGTTACACACGCTTAGACCTGGTCGAAGGAGCTGTGTACTTTAGATACCATTTAGAAAGGTTGCGTGTATAATATTATTATCGTCCATAGAAAGTGTGCAAGGGGGATTTGGTCCGTAGGTCAGGTGGCAACTTATGTAATTTGCCATTGTATCGTTTGCCATTGTTTCATGATGTATGCACCAAAAATATGAAGAATAAATTTTCAATATTTGTAACACCCCCAGACTTTAGACGGAGTCCCACATCGGCAAAATACAAGAGGGATGTTGGGTATATAAGTTAATAAACCTTAGACCCTAGTGACGCGTTTTAAACCTGTGAGGGCGTAGGCCTAGAGCGGACAATATCACTAGCGGGCTAAGTTGTTACAATATTAGTAAGAAAAAATAAGATACATAGTAGAATTATTATATAAAAAAGTAAGGTAAAGGATAAAATATAATAATTTAATAATAAGGAGGGGCAAGATAAGAGAAAAAAAAGCAAGGAAACGACGCTATCACATTAAATTTGTCGTTCTATAAAGTGACATTTTTCGTCATTACGTAACGATGGTTTGAACGATATAATAAAGTCATTACCTATTGTATTGTATCGTATTATTACTTTAAATACAATGTTTGTTTTGGTTGTTACTTAATTTTATTATATCGTATCGTTAAATCCATCGTTACGTAATGACGAAATGTGTCATTTTATGTAAGGACCGATTTGGTGTGGTTGAGTCATTATCTTTTCTTTTTCTCTCATCTCACCCTTCACTATTATTAAATAATTTTATTTTATCATTTATCCTACCTTTTTATATAATAAATTTATCACGTATCATAATTCTTCTGTATAATATTATAAATTTATTCTTCATATTGCTAGTGCATGATATCCTGAAACAACAACAAACGATACAATCTATCCAAACATTGTATTCATCAAACGATACAGTACAATACAATACAATACAATACAATACAATACGATACATTATGAAACAATGTGTAACAACCATCCAAACAAGGTGTAAGTAACAATCAAAAAAAAAATCTATATTATATTAAAAGGTGGGTAGTATGCATTGTGGTAGCCAAGTGGCAAACTTAAATGAAGTCATTCGGCAATTTTAGGACAACATTAATAATTAGAAATTATAAATGGAAACATAATTAATGGAAGTAGTTGAATGAATCTTATATATGATCTAAATAGATCTGAGACAAATATGTCTAAAAAAGTAGAAGGATAAAAGTTATTCGAGTTTGAGATGAAAATAAAGTGATAGTAAGAATTTTGCTAAACTAGTATGATTTAATATGCTCAAACAGGACAGATCACAACATTATATATCGAGTATTTTTTAATATTGACCATAAAAAAATATACAAGTGACAAAATTGAGATATTGGATTATTATATTATAGGAAAAAGAAAATGTTATCCACTGTGAAATTTGAAAAATGATGTCATGTGTTGCTTCTTAATTAATATTCAATAGTTATTTATAATTTATATATAAAAAATTTAATCTTAAAGTTATTTGCACATAATAATCCAAATCAGAATTAGACATAATTTATATCTGCATATTAGTTATATTTAAAATAATAATACGATACAATACAACATGGAACAACCATCTAGAAACTTTAGATGTTGTAATAATTTATATTATTTCTTAAATAGGATCCTAAAAAACGGCCTCCAATCCACCAACAATTTCAAACTCCAAACCTAAACCCCCTACCCCGCTCTCTCTCTCTCCCTCCCTCTCTCTCTCTACAAAAACCCAGAACATTCACAACAGTCTCTTTCAACTCTCAAATATTCTCCTTTTCTTCATTACCAAGCAAAAATTATTCCTGGAATTCATCCCAAAAAAAAAATCGAAAAACCATAAATCCTCAAATTCGCGATATTCATTCACAGCTCAAAACCCATTATCATCATCGGATTATGTCGTCGGCAGCCGCCGCCGCCACAGATTTTCATTCTCCGATCAGTTCCTCCGTTCAATCATCTAACTCTAACTTTAATCCTAATAGCTCTAAGTTCGATGCAGGCTTTGATTGCATACTGGGTTCGGGTCGATCAAGGCGAAAGCCGAGACTTGTGAAGATGAGGAAACAATCGGGTCCTCAAAATGTGGACCCGAATGATTTGAAGTTTAATCGGGTTAACCCGGTTAACAATGTGAGTTTTGTATTTGGTGCTACTAGTAAGAGTGATTCTACTTTGAATACGAATTTGGATAATTTTAGTGCTGTTTTTAGTGCTAATAATAGTGGTTTTGCTTCGAACTCGGGAGAAGAAATTGGCAATGACGGTTTTGTGTTTGGTGCTGGTAAGAATTGTTATTCAAATTTGGAGAATTTGGGTTTTGTTTTTGGAGCTAATAATAGAATGAGTAGCTTGAAATTTAACTGCAGGAGCAAGAACGTGGATCAAATAAATAAGAATAACTCGGGGTCTAATTCAAATGTGTTGAATGAGGCACCTGCTTGTGGTGAGAGCGATAGTAATATAAAGTCGAGTTTGGAATTTATGCAGAGGAAGTCTAGTGGTGATGTAGGGAAACCGCAAGTTGATCAGGTCAAGGTCAAGAATCGTGATAGTGTCAGTTCTAGTTTTGTTGTTAACGAATTTGAGTCGGGTACTGACTCAAAGCTCGAGCAAAGCGAGTCTCATAAAAGTGAGCAATCGGGTAGTTTCCACTTTGGGAAATTTGCTAATGGAAGTACATTACAATCGGATAAATTGAAAGCTAACTTTGTGTTTGGTGTTAGTAGATACAACTTTGACTTGGGGAATGGAGCGTGTAATAAAGATGGAGCAGAATCTCAGGGTCCAAAATCGACTGGCACTTTTTCCTTTGGCAGTGGCATCGAAGGAAAAAACAAAGTGAATGAAAATATAAAGCTTGCTGAAGATGTGGTGGATTTTAATAGTGAGAAGACCCAAAATCACAATGGTTTTTTGAGTGCTCAAAAAAGTAACTTGGGTGCTGATGGGAAGCTCAAGTTTGCTTCAAGTAGTAGGAATGTTGTGGACGCTGATTTACCAAAAGCCCCCATTTTTAAACTCTCTGATGAGATGAATGCATTGAACATTGGCCATTCAGCACAGGTTAATGGTGCTGAGAAGACCGATAATGTGAATGAAAAGTCACGTGTCGACATCCAGAATGTATATGTGTTCGGACTTAACCAAAAAACATCAAATGTTTCAACTGAAAGCACCGCGCGTAATCCTTGTGATCAGCCCAAGGATTTGAATTTGAAAGATCATGGTAGTAGCTGTGGTGTTGATAAAGCTGATACAACTGATGGCGAACCAAATGCTAAGAAAGCTTGTGCACCTGAAATTGGTGAAAGTTTTGCTAGTTCATTAAAGGAAATCAAGGACAAAAGGATGCCTGGAGAAACGGTGCATACAAATGCTAAATTTGGTCTTTCCAATGAGCAAGTAAATTCATTTTGCTTCTCAGCAGGAACCTCTGGGAAGGAAAATCAGCCAATAAATTTTAACACTACGACCAGTACCTTGAATGAGTTACTGCAGAATAGTCTAAATAGTGACACGGAGAGGGATAAGATCCCCTTTCCATTATTTACACCAGAGGTTTTTGGTTTCCAGCACAAAGTTGACACCGCGGAAGCAAAAGATGAGAAAAAGGAAGAGTTCAGCTTTCCAAGCACACCATTTATACCTGGGACGCCCGTTTCTGATTTTAGTGCATCTAATTCTAATATATCGTTTTCTTTTACTGCTAATTTATTTTCCGGAGTAAATCATAAGTTGGGTTGTGGAACAAGTAGCAGATTGAGGGATAAAAAAGTGAAAAAGAAGAAGTCATTGAGGCAACGAACCTTGGCACAGCAGTTGGCTGGGCAGACTGATTCGTCTAACGAAGGCAGTTCTAAGCACAATAATGAGTCTCCAGGATGTTGTTCACCTATGGATTTTTCACCATATCAGGATACATATTCTTCAACATCTGCTGAGGATGTGGTTGCTCCCAAAGAAGCACCTGTTTTCAATGAGTCTGAGAAGAAATGTGGAGATGGAAATGAGAAATTTTGTGGGTCTGATTCTGGAAAAGACTCTGATACTCGGAGAGATTCTAGTTCCTATACTTCACCCTTGGCACAAGATGGGTTATCATCCATAAGGCGCCAGTATAGGAAGAAATACAAGTTGAAAATTGATAGTGGTTCAAACAACTTAAATCACAGGAAAGTCGAGTTTTCGTCTGATGCAGTTCAACATTCTTCCTCTGGTCGCAATTGTTCAGTAGACATCCAAAGCGGAGTTAAATCTCATGTGCGGAGTAAAGGGATTCATGTGTCCAAAGCTGATGAAGATCATGGGAAGCTGGGCCTCACTGATCGTGAATCCTGTGAACAGTGGCGGATCAGGTGCTAATATCTCGAGGCTCTCAATTGTGAATTGCTATGCATTGACAAGATTTCCTTTGAGCTTTTGCTTTTCACATTTGCTGCAGTAATTTCATCATTCTGGTTGTGTCCTAGCTTTTTCTCGAAGTATCAGATTCTGGCATTAAATAATATGAAATTGTCCTTCATACTTACAAAGATTTTATCTGTGACAGGGGAAACCAAGCTTACAAGGCTGGAAATCTTTTGCAAGCTGAGGATTTCTACACTAAGGGTATCAAATCAGTCTCTGCTACAGAAATTCCAGCCTCTTGCCTGGAGCCTCTTGTGTTATGCTACAGCAACCGAGCTGCCACGCGAATGTCACTTAGAAGGATGAGGGAAGCCATCAGTGATTGTTCATCTGCAGCTGCTTTAGATTCTAACTTTCTTAAAGTAAAACTAAGAGCAGCAAAGTAAGGGCTCTACATTCACAGCTGATGTCTCTTAGTTCTAAGAATCTTCGCGATCTAATACTGATAGGAACGTCTTGTAAAATATGGTCATAGTCTTCTAGCTAGACAGCGATAACAACAAATTAGACCACACTAATTATCTATTGAATCTCTGTATACTAATTTTATGATAAATTATCTTTTGAGTGAAATTATGTGAGAAAGCTGGAATTTTGGTATATGTAGAAAATCTGGAATATGCTCTTTAGTGAGTCCTTGATCAGACATCGTTTTCCCTTTGAGAATATTAAATAGTTCTCTTGTATTTGAACTAAAACTGGATGTGTTCTTCCAAATGGGGCAAAGAGATAAGTGGTGAAGAGGTCCAACTATATCCGATGTCTCATAATTCTTGGTTTTAAGTTTTAAGTATTTGAAGTGAATGCTGCGTGTTCTTTTATAAGACCGTTATCTTTTCTTTCTTGTTGAGTGAATTATTTGTTCACGAACTTATATATCTTGACTATCTCTGGATGCCAGTTGCTATCTGGTTCTTGGTGAGGTTGAAGAAGCAATTCAGTATTACAACAATTGCTTGGAATCAAGAATTAATTTGTGCCTGGATAGGAGAATAACAATTGATGCAGCAGATGGCTTGCAAAAGGCACAGGTGACCAATTTTTGCTTTTCCCATGGAGTTGATGCTCTAACCATTCCAAATCCTTAATTATTTCTTTGTATGCAACTCTTCTGAGTTATAGTAATTCAAAGTAATGTGAACCAGTACTTCTCTATGTGCAACTTGGCATGACTTGTTGTCATATGCAACTCTACTTTTTCACGTATGAAACACTTCTTAATCAACATGCTAGTCAAACTAGGTTAATCAAATTTGAGTGCAGAATGTCTGCAGTATTGCCAATTAATTGATTTAGAATAGTAAGAATAGTCGAGGTGCGCGCAAGCTGACACCACAATTATCAAAAAAAAAAAAAAGGAAGAACATAATAATAGTAAGATCTCTGCTTAGGACCTTTGTCCAAAATGCTTGTGGTTCAGTAAGAGATGCTAAAATAATAAGAGTGGCAGCTGTTAATGATGAGTTCTATTGGGGTTTTGAAGCTTGTGGTGGGTCTATAGATATAGTTTCAGACATTCAACATTGTTGACAAGGAACTTGATTTCCTTCCTTTGTTTGTAAGATGTCTCTAAGCAGAGGCGGTGCCAAGGATTTGAAGGTTATGGGTTCGGGGTTCTAATACTTTTAAGTTATTGGGTTCTAAATTAATAATTAGTACATATTTAATGAATTTCATAAGATAAATACTAAGTGTGGACCAAAGCTACTGTGTTCGGCCGAACTGACGGCTAGCTCCGCCCCTGTCTCTAAGCTACACTGATCATTCTATACAAATTTCTGCACAGTATTGTATTTGTTGGCACAAAGTCTGCTAGTGTCACCAGCATAAGCTAGTTGATTAATAAAGCTCTGCCATTAAAATTAGCCAAGACACTAATAATATTCTTTTTTGAGGTGCCTTTCTGAGTGAAGGTAGTAAAGAGATTTTTGATGAGTACACGGCCCTGATTTCATGACACTGAAAGAAATATTACAGTGTGACAGTCATCCGATTTTGATGAACTTTACTAGTTTTTGCTACATATTTGTTGGGCAAAATTATCAAGAGGGAAATGCAGAAGTCATGAAGAAATGTTCGGAATAGCTTCTTTTTTTTCCGTTAATCCTCTTTAGGTAAATCTGCTAAATGAACAGTGGCCCTACTTTATAATAACTTCTGGTTCCTTTGGAATTTTCCTACTTTATTTTTTGTTTTATAATTGTGTGAATCAACTGTCCTACTTCTGGTTCTACCGTTTCCATGTGTGAAATTAGAGCATATCTTAGATGGTATCGTGGTTTATAAGCTGCATTGGATTTTGATATAATGATATGATTTGGTGACCGTCATAGTTGCCGTATCAGGATATAACATGTACTGGGATGGCTGGGTGGATCGGATAAAAAAGATGCATAATCAATTTAAAATACAGAAAATAAATCTGTGATAGTAGAAAACAAAACACCTCAAAGAATAATGAAAATATATTTATAGCCTTTGACATAGATTTATTATCCATCTCCAAGATCAATATCACCATTATTACCATGAACCAACTTGGATTTGATGCTACCCCTATAAGTTCAGGATCGATGAACCTTGCATGTCCTACGACAACTCCAAGATACATTTTGGAACTATAGATATGGCTGTCTCTCACACACCGAATAAACAGTGTCTTAACATATGTATTTTCAGGGCCTTGGGTTGAGTTGCATGGTTAGGATATGTATTTTATATTGTTAAATTGACAACTTCTTCTTCTCCTCAAGGAAGGAAAAGTAAAGAACAATTTGCAAAGCTTATAACCCTGGATTGGGTTCTGAGCTCCTCCGTGATAAAAGGAATCCGGAACTAAAATATTGTAAATTTTGACTCAAGTGACAAAAATAGGTGGAAAAAAGTGTTGAGGACCATATTATGTATAACGCATCTAAAACATGCGCTATACCTTAACGGTCAGTTACCCGGTTAAGATATAGTGCATGTAATATATGTGCTATATTCGGTATTTGCAGCCATAATAATTGACTTCATAGCGCATCAATTATATGGACTATGTATAAACATACCCCCAACCCCACCTTCTTCATGATATACTGTATCGAGGCTAAACTTAAAGGTTGTTTTTGGTTGAACATTGGAACAATCATTTTGTGTTTGATCTCTAATGCAGTAATAGTCGAATTGAGTGACTTGGAAACCTTTTTGTATTGGGCAATTAAAATGATGACTTTCCCAAAGAACAAATGATGACCTTCTTTCTAAAAAGCAGAGTCTTAGCCTAACTTTTTATACTATCGATAAGTATGTTCCCTAGAAGATAAAGTAAACTATGGCATTGAAAGGTACATACCTACCTCAATCAATTTACTCTTAAATATTTGTACTAATTCCTAATACAGATTCTGCCAGAGAGTAAAATAAGTAAAAAATTCACAAATACATGAATATACAAAAATTCAGAGTTACATGTGCTAATTTCCAAGTTAAATTGTTAATTATACTGAAAAGATAACTCATAGACCACGTTTTTAGTGATTTTCTTGAAATAAAGAACATACCAGAGGATTGGGAGGAGTATGTTCTAGATGTGTTATACATAATATGGTCCTCAACACTTTTTTTCACCTATTTTTGTCTCTTGAGTCAAAATTTACAATATTTTGGTTCCGGACTATGATAAAAGTGGCACAGTGAACAAACGAGAAAGGAATGTGCTAAATGGGATTACTGCAATTTATTTGTTTCTTTCTTTCTTTACAATCTTATTTTTATGAACTTCTGGTTTGGTTATTTGTTGGTGGCAGAAAGTATCTGAACATATGCATCGGTGTGCTGAACTTTTGCAACAAAGAACTTCAGATGCAGCAAAAAATGCACTTGGAACTATCGATGAGGCCTTGTCTATCAGCTGCTATTCAGAAAAATCACTTGAAATGAAAGGAGAGGCTCTTTGCATGGTTTGTGCTATTATAGATTTCGAATATCTTTTCTTTCTAACTAGGTAACTTTTGAATCATTCAAACTCATAGCTACTTGGTTCTGAATTATGTGTGTCATTACTTTAATATTCTGCAGCTGCAGATGTATAATGAAGTGATTGAGCTGTGCGAGAATACTCTTGATATTGCTGAAAAGAATTTTACCTCTGACTTTGCAAACTTGAATGATTTCAATTGCAAAAGCTCCTCTATGAAGCTTTGGAGATGGCGCCTCATGTCCAGGTCGTACTTCCATCTTGGAAAGTTTGAGGTTGCTCTTAACTTAATTGAGAAACAAGAGGAAGTGGTTTCTGTTGGGAAAAGGTAAATTCAAACTTCTAGAAGCACTTTCAACTCTCTTCCTCTTCTTGATTTCAGGGATGATATTGAGAAATTTTGCTCCTCTTTTCTGTAGATCTGGAAACATGACCCAGGAATCACCATCTGCTCTAGCAGCCACTATCCGTGAACTTTTGCATTGCAAGGTATGCCACCTGCTATTTATGTAACGGGTTGACTAAAATTACTGATCATTATTTCTTCGTCAGTGTATTGTTAGAATTTAACTGGTTCTTGCTAGTGGTTCTTACAGTTTGATTCTGTGTGTCAACTACTTGCTTTTCTGAAGAAGTTTATTGTTTTCCTCTCCATATACAGAAAGCAGGAAATGAGGCATTTAAGTCTGGAAAGTATACGGAAGCAATAGACCATTATAGTGCTGCTATAACCAGCGGCGTTGAGTCGCGTCCTTTTACAGCTATCTGTTTCTGCAATAGAGCTGCTGCTCACCAAGCTCTTGGTCAGATTGTTGATGCCATTGCAGATTGCAGTGTTGCCATTGCTCTTGATAAGAACTACACAAAGGTTTGTTTGCACAAAGTTGTCTCCACTATTTAAACACTGATCAACAATAAGGACTATTATTGTGTCTCCGCTATTTAAACACTGTTCAACATTAACTGCACAAGATTTTTCCAAAATTTTAGTGTTTTTTCAGCTTAAGTTAACATGCCCCTGTCCCTTTGTGGAAATAACTTTGAAAGGTAAAAATAGTAGTAATACTTGCCAAAGTTGCAGTATCAGTTTAGATTGCAAGTCCTCTCAGTTATAGTTATCATGGATGCTCTACTCTTGATTCAGACACAAATTTAGTGTTGATATTTTATAGGAGGGCTGCTGCTCGAGACTCTAACATAGTTATGCTGTCCATACTGCCACAGTTATATTAGTTATTTGTGTCCGAAATTGGAGTTTTACCTAATCTGATTGGTCTTCTGAATTTGGCAGGCAGTTTCAAGGAGGGCTACCTTACATGAAATGATTAGAGACTATGAGCATGCTGTAAATGATCTTGAGAGGCTCATATCCCTTCAGGAGACTCAATCACAAGAAAGGACTCGACAATCTGAGGCGCTAGATAAGTTGAATGGAAGCAGTGCTAAAGAAGCAAAGCGAACTCGTCGACAGCTTTCATCAATTCAGGAGAAAGCTAAAAGAGGGACTCCATTAGATCTTTATCTTATCTTGTAAGTTCAAATCTCCTAATTGCTGTTGAATATCTTCATAAATATGATTTGGTCCACCAAAACACTTTCTAAGGAAAATAAATTAATTGGAGGCAGTTCGTAAAAGCGCGGAGGCTTGCCATTCTTTACTTGGTTATTTAATATTTTATCATTTCCAAGTCGAATGTCCTTGTTTCTTCACTGTCCTTGTATTATGTAACACTTCCAAATGAAAGATTTCTTTTCACTGTACTAGAATCATATATTATCCCCTGTTTCTTATACTTGAAATCGTTTAATGTAACTAGTTCCTTATTGTTTTTATTTCACCTTTTGAGGTCAAATTTTAGCCAAATTTTTAAGTGTAATCTTGCATTATTCATACTCTCTCCGCCCCAATTTATGTGGCACCCTTTGACTAGGCACAGAGTTTTAGAAAGAAAGAAGACTTTTGAAACTTGTGGCCTAAAACAAGCCTTAGATATTTGTGTGGCTATAAATTATATTTAAGGGTAAAAGGGTAATTTAAAGTTATATTGTTTCTACCTATAGAAAAGTGACATTCTTTTTGTGACAAACTAAAAAGGAAAGAGTGGCACATAAATTGGGACATAGGGAGTATAATATTTGTGTCTCCGCTATATTTTGAGTCAAATGCCATAGAGTGGTGTCTGGAAGAAGGAAACATTGTGATAAACATTTACGGGATGATCCTAAAGATGCTATTTCATGAAGGAACGGGTCTTTGTGACAGAAAATAGATACTACCATCTTTGTATATAGTAGAGAATGCTTGTTCTGCTTTATGTGGTTGGTACAGTACTTCTCTGATATAAAGTGTGCATTAACTTCTTGCATTTGATGTTGTATACTTCACATTTTATGAATAAGTTTCCTCTGGAAAACTATCACAAGTTGAGAAACCTAGTTCTACTTTGACATCTACCAGATTCAAATAGTCAATGTTCTGACTTGAAGATCTGGCATCTGCTAGATGATACTCCGGTATTGTAGTTAGCTGGATCTAGTGTATACGTGTTGTAACCTTTGATCCCTGAACATCTGCGAAATATTCTCTGCATTTTAGATGTTAGTGATCTTGAATTCTCTCTGGCAGGGGAATCAAGTCATCCGATACGGAATCTGACATCAAGAAAGCATATAGGAAAGCAGCCCTCAGACATCATCCTGACAAGGTCCAAGTCTTAAGCTTTTCGAAGTTTAGAGGTTGAGTTAATAGTTGCTAGTGTACTCATTTTATATTGTTTATCTAGGCGGGTCAAATTTTGGCAAGGAATGATGCTGTAGATGACGGAGGGTTGTGGAAAGTGATCTCTGAGACTGTTCGCACGGATGCTGATAGGCTATTCAAATTGATTGGGGAGGCATATGCTGTTCTCTCAGATTCCGACAAGGTACAGTAGCACGATTAAATTTTCGTATGTTATGCTCAACAATGATCATATGCTTCTCTGGTGCTCTGTGATTGTAATAGTTTTCTAAAGCTACATCTCATTGAGGCAAATCTGATACCTACATCCGCACCCTTATCGGATACTGCACCTTACTCCATGTAATGTCGTTTTGAAAATAAATTCCTAGAATAGTACGGTATGATTTTGTTACTTACTAAAAAAACAATAGTATGATTTTATTAAGTATGTTGAAAAGCATTTGTTGCAGAACCAACTAGGAAAAGACCTAATAGAGCTCATATTCGTCAATCAGAAGAAATATCGTACGACTGTTTTGGTTCAATTTAGAGATGATTGATTATGAAGTATTCTGGACATCATTCTTGGGAAAGCTCTATCTCATTAATATATAATTCCCGTTCCCTTCATTTCCAATGTAGTGTCATTCTTTTATGTGCAAGATTCCATTTTGGTCATTGTGACTTGTCTGATACTCCCTCCTCTCTTTTGTATGACCTACTCTTGTACAGTTCAGGAGTTGGAAAAAAAGAACATTTGAATGCATTATACTATGATGAGAATGTTTGAAGAATATTTTAATGAATTTGGTAAATATATCTTAAAGTAATGGTTGAAAATGTGGACAAGGAATAAAAATGTCACTTTAGCAGTATTATATAATAAACATTTGTTTTTTCTTGACTTTGCCATGTAAGGAAGGATATCATATTTTTGGGTCAAACGAAAAGGGAAAGTAGGTCAGATAAATTGGGAGAAACGGTGTATTTTCTTGTTATGTGGGTAAGTAAATTTTGTATTATTTCCATGTTGCAGCGTTCAAAGCATGACTTAGAAGAGGAAATAAGGGATGTTCAAAGGGACAATACGAGAAGCAGTGATTCTTGCAGACCATCTGATTCTTACTCTTCTCCATTTGAGAGGACCAACTGGTCTAGGAGACAGTCTAGCTTTTACAGTTCTCCATTTGGAAGAAGCAGTAGCAAGCGCTATGGACAGGAGTATTGGAGAACCTACGGAGAATCACATCCACGATGGTAAAAGGTATGTATTCGTATGGTGCTTCTACATATCTCTTGAACTAGAGATGGTGCCTGCAGCACTGTACAAAGATGAAGCTTTGATTTGTTCATCTCCTGCTTGTCCAGTGGAGCTGTCGGACGATAATTGGCAATAAAAGCTGTATATTTATGAATTTACTTGTGACCAAGACATGTCATTGAAGAAGTTGCTTGTGCAGTCGCACGCAATGTTGCAAGGCACATTGCAGGATGTTCAGTGACTCTGGTCGAGGAAGATGGAAATGCCTATTTCCTTGAACTCGTAATTTGATATAGTGGAAGCACTCGAGTTTGAGTAGATTCGTTGTGATAGAGGCCTGCAGGTATCTGTGACACGATGTATTAATAATCATCAAATGGCAATTCAACCGCCATTTCAACTGGTTGATATTGAGAATAAAGCTCAGACCAACTTTTTAGAGCAGCTGCAAAATATTCAGCCAAAAGAGAATTTTAGCGTAAATTTCAGTCGCATGCATGCAGTAATTATCTCAGATGTATATTTTTTTATGTAATTATGCTGCTCATTCTGGTCGATGATTATTTTGGAAATTAGAATGGTAGTCTTCTTTTTGTTTTAATCTTTTGGTTGCCTAAGGTCTTAAAGTTATCTTTTATAGGAGTTACTGCTGTCTGATTCTAATCCCTTATGGGAAATGGCAAACAAATTTTGGTTTAACAGTTTTTTATCTGGTTTGAAGGCGAGCCTTGGAGTAATTAGTAAAGTTGTTGATGTGTGATCAGGAGGTCAATGGTTCAAACCGTCTCTTGCACTGCAGGGGAAGGCTGCATACAATAGACTCTTGTGGTCCAGTTCTTTTCCGGACCTCGCTCATAGCGGGTGATTAGTGCATCGGGCTGCTTGTTTTATCTGGTTTAACTGTTGGTCCATCTATTCCTGGAATTCGTTCACTCTATCTTACCAAGTTGCTTTTTCTCAATAAATTAGAAAGAACATCAATCAAAAGCAAAGAGAACTCGAATGAAATCATTTTTTTGCAGAATGCAAATGTAGTGTTGGACCATGGAAATGTAGTCCTCTCTGGTAAGAAGCGTTAAAACGATTTTTTTTTTCCACTCAAAATCTGCACATTTGGCTGCAAAATTCCAAAAATGTATAGTTTTAGGAGAATTTCAAAAACATGCAAAACACATTCGTGGAATGTGACCTTAAGGATAAATCATAATGGAAACAGTTAGACAGAAGTTGATATTATATATGTCATGTGTCACATATGTTGAATGTTGCTATTTATAAGTTGCATATGCTAAATGTAATTTTTAAGTCGGATTGCCGAATAACTATTTTAAGTTGTATTTTTTTAATGTGATTTATGTTGGCTAATAACACCTCATTCGTTATTATATGATTTTAGCTTTTCTTTTGTAATAACTCGATAAAGAACATAGCATGATTTCTTTTTCAAATAAATAAATAAATAAAAGTATCTTCTTTAAAGAGGGTTGAGTTATCCTTCAATGTAAATTCAATTGATAAAGGATTTCTGAGTACACATATGCATTAGTGAATTTGTACATGTTTCCAAGAAATTGACAATCATTAATTATATATAAGGGATTACCATGAGGAGAAGCCTTTTTTATTTATTTTATAAGTCATTCTCTATCAAAGAATTATATATGAAGAGTTAAATTTCTCGAAAATTTAAATAAATAACAAGGAAGTCCAAAATGAAAATCGAGAACGAGAAAAAACTGAAGCGAACAGAAGAAATGCGATTTGTAAATCGTAATAATTAACAGCGACTTATATGTAGCAACTATAAACGTATAAATCGCAATGGTAAATGCAACTAGGGGTGGCAAACGGGCGGATCGGGCCAGATATGAGAAGGATAAAAATGGGTAATACAAAAACGAATAAATTATCCGAGTGGACCATATTTCATACGGATAAAAATGGGTTAACTGACGGATAATAGGGATAACTATATTATCCGTGGCTTATTGAATTTTTTGGGAGAATTTCAAGTTTGAGGAACCCAATTTGAGGTTTTACAAATGTAAAAGTTAAAATCATTAGTTATCCAATAGTTATCTATTTTCTAAATGGATAATATAGTTCTTATTCATATTCCCATTTTAAAAAAATTCATTATCCAACCTATTTTTTAATAGATAATATGGGTGGAGCCGGACTTATAGATCGCAGTTGGATAATGGGACTTATACCGCATCAAATAAAACATAATCGTTGAATGCGACTTATAAATCACATCTGGACACAAACTTGTAAAGAGAGACAAATGCGATCCATAAATTGCAATTGATGGTGTTCATGAGGTTGGCAGTGACATCCACTACAGCTTTCAGTCTCTCTTCTCTTTTTCCTGCCATTGTTAGTTTTTGCAAACGAGAAAAAGATAGTTGTTGTGTGGTTTTTTTGGATCTAGAAGAAACTAAAAAAATTTAACTAGAAACTCCCCATAGACGGCGCCAAATTTTACCAAAAAAGTGTTAAACATTTTCTTAAAACGAATTAACAAGGAAATAGAGGGTGAATCCTAGTTAAAGATAATAACTACTAGATCTGTAAATTTAATGTGTCAATGAAGTAGGACCGTGCCCGAAAATGTAAAAGGTGCCCAATGAATGTAGTAAAGAGAACATGCAATGAATGTCGACAATGGCAATAAATCTAGGAATTTTTACCTCCTATAGCAAAGGTTGATACCTTATTTATTTTAAATAAATATCATTTTAAAAAATTATATTTCATAGCTATCTTTTGATTTTTATAGCCAAATATCTATTTATGGTCACCTCCTACCCTTAAGTCATAAAATACGCTTTGATTTACTTTTCTTTCTCATCCTTTCAGATTTTTCTCCACCCTCTCTCTCTCAACCAATGCCACAAATCACAGTACCTCCGCCTTTCTGAAACTCGCGAATATCCACCCACCAAGTTCTCTGTCCGGCCCGAGTTTGTTTCTGAACCGGCATGATTTTCATCACTTCATCCTTTAGAGATGGACCGATGAGTGTGTCTATGATTTGGTTCTCCTTGATTGGTAGTGAATGAAGGTACATTTGTTCCAATAAACGGATTTTGCGGTCTTTTACGAGTCTTCCGAGTTTGGTGACTGGGACCCATTTTTCCTCTTCAGTTTCACGGCGAGGATGGTGGCCCCCACGACCACGACCACCACGGTCTCTGCCTCTTCCACCACGACCAACGAATCCACGGCCAAATCCTCTTCTCTCAGCCATGCTTCTTGTTGTTTAGCTCAGGGTTTTGCTAAATGCTGGAGAGTCTATTACCTTTTTTTATTTATTTATTGTATTTCAATGTATCTCGTCGTACTCTTATGTATTTCATTGTATTCATTCTCTTTTTTTCCCATTGTATTTCAATGTATCCCGCTGTATTCTATGTATTTCATTGTATTCATATATTTTTTTTAATTAATATAATTTATGTATTCAGATGTATTAGAAATACAAAATTCGTGTGTTATAATTGAGTTTGTTGAGTTATATTATGAGTCTATTATGTTAATTGATTCACTTTCCATTTAAAAATAATTGTAATCCCTTGTTTCACGCTGTGAATACAGTCGAATACAATAATATGTCCAGCTGTAATCCCATGTTTCACGCCGTGAATACAGTTGAATATACTCGAATACAAAAATCTGTCTAGCTCTAATCCCCTGTTTCACGCCTAGAAATGCTACTGTATTCATGAATACAGTAGCTTAAATACATGGAATACACTCTAAAAAATCTGAAAACATAGCTATAGAAAGTAATATAGTAAATGATAGCTAAAACTAGCTAATAACCACTAAACAATAGTGGTTTGTGAAAATTTCTCATAAATGTAATAGGGAGGAATTTATCACCCAAATGTTAGATGACTTGGATGATTCTCCTTTCTGACAGCAACATGGGATAATACTAAATGACGAATACGAGATCCTTGGATCTTGTGAGCAAAAAGATATGTCTCAAACAAATGAAATCAGTGCACAAGACAAGCTTTGTATATTTTTTGTAGTCAACCTTTACAATATGCTCTTATCAGAAAGTGAAGTCCCCTTTTGTTCTATATCTCTTCCTATTTATGGGGATATTCTTAAGAAACCCTAAAAAGTACGATCGAAGGAATATCTAATGAAATATTCCTTTGTTATATTCTAAACCTATTCTTCCATTATTTTCACATGTTCTTTACTCGACCTCGACTTTAATCCTCCTTGAGATGACTCTTCGTCATTGAGCCGTGATCGACCTAATCCTCGACTATGCCCATTGTAATTATTAAGTTCAATCCAAATTTTGACCAATACACACACTATAAACTAAAACTAAATAGGAGTATATTCATATGCCGGTGTAATTTGGTCTTTTCCTGTTTAATACCACTAAATCAAATCATTTACATATTGATTTGATATCTTGCTTACATTTGATTCTTCTGAACTCCCCTATGTTTGATTTTCCATGAATTTTTGGTGGCTTTCATTTACCAAATCGTAGTCGAAGTCTATTATTTAATTGAGCACGACGTGATTTGCTAGTCGCTGTCCTTAAAAAACAAGTGAAATTTCTTGCCCTACTCCAAGTAAATGCACAAGTTAAAAATGCCAGACCATGGAAAAAATATCTCCTATTTTTTATTGTTCATGAGGTTTTGCCCAGACAGAATTGGAACCTTTAACGTGCACGCATTTACAGAAAAATGGTATATATCAAAATAACAAATCATAAAATTGATATTACAGAACACTGTTTTTACTATAGTATCAAGCACTGCATAAGGCTGGCTATTACAAGAGACTGATATCTCAATCCAACCAACTAAAGATATATTACAAACCAAACAATCAGAAGCATATTGTCTCAAAAACCAAATAAAAATAAAATGTACGAGAGGAAATCAAAGGTCATATTAATAACAAACTGACCATTGAAAACTGAAATTTACATGTCTCTAAGCAATGAGGAAAGGCAAAACAGTTAGCATGAAGGAATCATAAGTGAATGTCGCTGAACCAGAATATGTAGTATCCTTCTCCTTGAATTTCTCTGTCAATCCCTGCATATATACAAGACTTTGTTAGAACCGAGTTAGTGTGTACGCATACTTTACCCCTACATTGTGAAGGTAGAGAGGTTGTTTCCGTTAGACTTTTGAAACTTATGGTCTTAAATATGTAATTTTCAGTGTTTATAAAAGCATGTTCTTAAAGGTAAAATGAAAAGTTTAACGTCAAATTTTTTTCAAATATGAAAAGGCGTCATTCATTTTGGAATAGACTAACAAGGAAAGAATACCACATAAAATGAAACAGAATGAGTATCATTGTAAAGACACGGCTCAAAGAATGTATTCGATGCCAAAGAAATGTAGCTAACCTTAACAGTGAGGCAGCACCTAAATCAAGCCCATGAAACAAAAGGAGGGACAATAAAATTAGCAAAACATATAGAAAGCCAGAAAAATTAGATGTTAGAAAAGTGATGAAACCATTTGCATTATTGAGGAAACATACTCAATGAAGTTATCATATTCAATGGCTTTATTCTTTCCACCAGTTTTGTCAAACTTGGAAACCAGCAACTCCAGAACAGGACCATATACAGCATATCCCAAGCTATGTAAGGCTTCTCTTAATTCAGATGAATCAATTTTTCCACTCCTATCTCTGTCAAATCTCTCAAAAATTGCCTACATGCATATAAACGCGTTGAATTTGAGGGAAAAAGAGAGAGAATGAAATACACAAAGGTGATTATGAGATATTCTACTTCAACTTACCCTCCAGTTTTGAAGACTATAGAAGACTGCAGTGAATTCTTTGGGACCTGTTTCCATACAAAAAGGTCTGATCATCAATAATAATGAAATTGAATACATTATCCAGTCTTACTAATCTTTCAAAAGAATATCACATGTTGAAACTTGGTCAGCCAGAACAAAATGATACCTCTTGATCAACACTTAAATATTGGAAATTTTTTCTTTTTTGATAAATCTCAAGTACTGGAGACCTTGGAACAGAATTATGGGAATTCTGAAACTCCTTCATTGAAGTTATAGAAATTAAGTAATCTGCTTGCTTAAAATTTTCCTACTAAGATTAACATGAGTTTAACTTATATATATAATATATGCACGGACAGTTTAAAAGAAATTTCACACTATTACTAATACAACAACAATAACTATGTCCCAATCCAAATAAGGTCAGCGACATGAATCTGCATAATACCTTTTTACAATGTCAACGAGTTAAATCCGACCATCATATATGTGCAAGGTGTAAAGGAACTTTGTTTCGAAGGGAAGTCTTGGAGCAACGGTAAAATTGTCTCCGTGTTAACCTATAGGTCACGGGTTCGAGCCGCCACTAATGCTTATTCGGGTAGGCTGTCTACATCAATATCCTTTGGGATGGGCTCTTCCCCGATCCTGCGTGAATGCAGAATGTTTTGTGCATTGGGTTGCTTTTTTTAAAAAAAAAGGAACTTTGCTTAATTACAAGTTCACAATAGCATGTGAAATGATTACTGGCTTTCACTAGTCACTCTTGACACTAACTGACACCAAATCTAGGTCAAGTAAAGAAGAGAGCTTTTTATTTAATGGTTGATTTATTATTATCATAATTATATTACATCAGAAAGATATACAGGTATTTATCATTAAAAAAACAAGGTTTAACTATGGAAGAAATGTCACTATAGTAAGCAGAAAGCAGTTGAATTCAAGACATTCAGATGGCCAAACAAGGATTGTGGATTAGCAAACAAAGTCTTCTTTTTCAATTCTATAAAATTATGTTTAGTCAACACGCGTTTACATGAACCCACTAATGGCCACGCTAAGTACTTACACAAAAAACTAATTTATTACTCCCTCCGGTCCAAAATAAGTAATTTTTTTGTAGTTCAAAATAAGTGATTTTTCCAGATTTCAAGAATAAATTAATTATTTTTTCCTACATTGCCCTTGGAGTAAATAATGTTGGAGCATGTGTTAGGAGTGTTTATGTGAAGATATAGTAAAGGTTAATATGGTCAATTTTATTGCTAATTAATGTTAAAAGGTAAATTTCTTGATATGTGTGAGAACAACCAAAATCACTTATTTTGGACCGGATGGAGTATTAAATATGATAATCTTACTACCAATGCTTATCCCAAAGACACGTTCTTTAACTAGTCCATTCCAAAATCAATAAAAACAGAAGACAGTAATGTATAAAAATAAATACTTTAAAGTTAACAAAAAGCTTCAGCAAAGCATTGTACATCCTGCAAGCTCAATTGTACACTAATATAACATTTTCAGCACACCAAAAAGAAAAAAGATACAAGTAAAATATCTCTTTGTCCCAATTGGTACAAGAAAAATAAATAAATTGATTGGTTTTAACAAGATTATTCATGAGATAATAGATAAATTTTATAAAATATAAACTCCTTCCGACTCGGGAAAAAAGTTAAATTATTTTTAAATATAAAAGTTGAGATATTTTCAGCACAAAGTATATCACATTGACTAAAGTTCCTTAGAGTGTGTAAGGTTAATATAACTTACACTGATCATCTAAAATATAAAACTTACAAACTCATTTGAAAAAGCCAAAGAAAAAATGTACCAATTTTTCTGAGATTGGTATTGGTGAAGAGGTACATAAGAAGATGAACAGTTCTCAATCCAAAGCTCTGATTATACGAAGACAACGCCTTTTGCAGCTCCTTATCATCAATAAACCCACTACCATCCTGATCAGCCATTTGGAAACATGATATCACATTCGTGTCGGTTCCGGGCGGGAAAATAGATGGCGTTAGCGACGCAAACGGGTTGTTTGACCCGTAAGGACCGACCGAGTGTGGTGGTGGAGCTGGGTAACCGCTGTAAGGGGTGGACGACGGTGGAGTATTGTTTTTTGGAGGTTTATTTGGGTCGCCGTAGGGTGGAGCTGAAGATGGCGGTGCATCGCCGTATGGAGCGGCGGAGGAGTGGCTTTGTGGTGGTGCACTGCCGTATGGGGTGGAGGAGTACGGCTGAGACGGTGGTGGTGGTTGGCCATAACCGTAGCCGGAGGGGTTGTGAGGATAACCGGACATTTTTTTTGATCAAATTTGGGAAGCGAATATTTTTGGAAAAAATGGCGGAGTTCAATTTATATACTCGAGAAACAGAAAATATAGGCCCTAAAATTGGATATTATTACTAAAGTACCATTCCAATAGTTGCTGTGAATCTGTATTAAAAAGGGACGAGGGGTATGCTGTAAATATCTGCAAACTAAGTGGTACAAATATAACACTTTAATTAAATGACGTACGGATCATAACGTGGGGTTACGCGGATGATTACGCGCCAACTTGATGAAGTGGGCACATGAAACTTTTTTATTGACTTTCTATGCCACGTCAACTTTAACATTTGGGTTTTATATATCAATATTATTCAACAAAAAACTTCAGTTAAATGAAACAGGAATCGTATTATAATGATTAACATTATGAACAGCTAGTAAGGAATGAACGAACATTTTTCTTTTTTGGCTTCTAAAAATAATGTTAACAAATCATTATAACATTAAACATCCGTTGGACAAGGATATAAAGGAATTTCATCAAGTATGATCATAATTCATCTTTTCAAATTTATAAAATATAAAATAATAATAATAAAAATATTTTAAATTTTTTATTATCTTGCATAATTAGGTTTTTGATTTAATGTAATACTTAGTTGCATAATTTAATCATTTTTATTAGAAAAAATTATAAAATTTGTTCTTAAAGTAATTATGAGTATTATTAATGGCTTCACTTTTAGTTAACTCATTAGTTAAATTATAATAAGATGAAACTAGATTAAAACTAATTAATATATTTTAGAATTTTAATTATAATTGATTTAATTAATTAGCCAAAGTTGTCTAAAAGGGCTAAAATCGAACTGGACCATTTCAAAACAAGCCCAAATCCCCTCCTAATACCCAAATAAACCCCAGCCCAAAACACCTAACCCGTCCAAAATCCCACTTAATCAAACGACCCCGTTTTGACCTTGCCCCATCCTAGCTGTTAGATCCTTTTGATCCAACGGCTCGCAACTCCACATCCCCCTTCCTATATATATATATCCTAACAAACCCTACCCCCCCCATAACTCATCCCAACACCCCCACTCACACCTCCTTCGTCTCTCTAACCCTCACCCTCTCCGCCTTGGTTCTCCGGCGGCGGACCACCTGCAACTCATCCTAAAACTCTACCAGATAACCTCCTCCTCACCCTCAACCTCATTCTACCCTTGATTTTCCCAAAAACCTCCCCAAATCCGGTAATTTTAGATCTAGGAAATCTGAAACCCTAAAAATCGACCCTGGCCTATTTTTAGCAAACTAACGGCTCAAACCTGCATGGATCAATTGCTCTTGACAAGAGCAATTGATTCATATGGGTTTGGCTCATTTTCAAACCTCACCGAAATTCGTTCAAAGTCCAGCGAGCCAATCAAATCCGGCCAAACATGTTCTAAACTGGTATCCCCCTCTCTTATCTTCTCTAATTATTTATGTATTAAAATTAGTCACCTAGTTTAGTCTTAGATTTTTTCTGTTAATTACTGTTATTTTTTTTTTGGACTAATTAGTTAGGTTCATATGTTTTCAGTTTCTCTTCTTACTAAATGTTGTTTCAAATTTAGCTATGGGTTATTTGTTGATTTTTTTATATGACTTAACTGGTTTAGTCTTAGATTTTCAAATTTTCCTTTTATTGTTTCTTCCCCTAAGCTAAATCATTAGTTTTTTTATGTATATTAATCAATTGGTTTCCATCATAGATAATCATGCATGTTAGATGTTTATTTGAACTTAACTGATTCATCTTGAATTGTTGAGCAATCATTTGTATTTTTAAAATAGAATTCTGATTTTTGCAACAATAATTTAGTTGGCATGTTTGTCTTGTTAATTAGGTTTAGTTTCGGATTCTTAGATTAATTAGTTTATGTTTCCTATGTTTTCATTTCTCTGTTACTAGATACTGTTTTGAATTAATTGTAGGTACTCAATTAATTTTCGTTTTCGGGTTTTCCAATATTTTTGAATGTTTCTTCTTGTAAAACAGTGTAATAGTCATTATGTGTTAATCACTAATAATTTACTCATGCATGTTTTTAGGTTGATTTAAAATAGCAACTTAAGCTAACCTCTGACTTTATTGCCTAAGTTCTGAGCTATTAATGCAATTGCCTTTAATTAGTTAATGATTGATCTAATTTTGACTCTTAGGTTAGATTTTGCATCTGTAACTGTCCTAAAAACTGCATGTTAGTCATTTATTCATCATGAATGATCATGCATGTTAACTGTTTGTTTCCTGACTTAAGTGATTCATCATGAGCTATTAAGTAATTATGTGTGATTCAAATAGAATTCTGGTTTCTGTTAGTTAATAGAAGGTTAGTTATATATGACTAGTTAGCCCAAGCTTAGGTTTAAACTAAAAGTCTAACTCCTGATTTAGGATAACTAATTAAGTCTAATTACTAAGTGTGATGACCCAAAAGATCATCCCGTATATTTCTAGCTAATTCTATGTTTCGAGGTCGTGAAAACCTCCTTATATCTCACCTCGATTCGTGTGCACAGCCCGGACGTGTAGTCGGGAAGCCTTTATGTGAAACACTGATAAAAATGATAATTTTGTATTAGAAATTTGAATAAAGTTGACTTTGGTCAACTTTTTTGGTAAACGGACCTGAACCTGTAATTTGACGGTCAGGGATGGTCCGTAGGAAAATATGGGACTTGGGCGTATGCCCGGAATCGAATTCAGAGGTCCCAAGTCCAAGAAATTAATTTTTAAAGAAAAATTGTTTTCTGAAAAATATAAAGGTTTTTGAAAATGAAATGTTATGTGAAACGTGAGGTATCGAGCCCGTATCTTGGTTCCGGAGCCCGGTGCAGGTTCGATATGTTTTATGTGTGTTATCTGTGAAGTTTGGTATGAAATGGACTTCGTTTGACGTGATTCGGACCTTAAATGCAAAATTTGATGTTTAAAGAAGTTTTGAGGAATTTCATTGATTTTTGGTTTGATTCGTCGTTTTAGTGTTATTTTATGTAATTTGGAACCTCGAGCGAGTCCGTATTAGGTTATAAGACTTGTTTGTGCATTTAGACGGGGTAACGGGGGCCTCGGGTGTGTTTCAGATAGGTTCCGGGTCCATTTTCCCTATTTTTGAACTGCTGAACCTGTCATCTGGTTTCCTTTTATGCGATCGCATAGGTGAAGTCGCGATCGCATAGTGTTGCTTTGGACCCCCAGCTTTTCCTTCACTGCAATCGCATAACTCCATCCGCGATCGCAGAAGCCAGCATGCCTCTTATACGCGATCGCATAAGATTCTCCACGATTGCGGAGCACATCTTACACCAGCAACCAATTCCATCTACGGGATCGCGCCTCGATTCCCGCGGTCGCGATTCACAAAGCTCTTGGGCAGAATATAAGTTTGCAAAATCGGGGTTTCACCATTTTAAACATATTTTGACTTCTAAAACTCGATTTTGGGCGATTCCTTGAGGGTTTTTCACACAAATCGAATGGGTAAGTGTTCTTTCACTATAATTAATTATATTTTATGAATTATTTCTTGTTTTTATCATTTAATTTGTGTTTTGGGTTGAGAAAATTGTGGGTTTTGAAAGAAAACTTCAAAAATAAAAATTCATGATTTGAATGGCCAAATGTTATCGGAATTTGATGAAATTATTATGGTTGGACTCACAATTGAATGGGTGTTCAGGATTTATAAATTTTTTTGGGTTCCGAGGTGCGGGCCCGGGGGTCGACTTTTGGGTCGATTTTTATATTTTTTGTAAATATTGAAACTTTATTATCCGGAATAGTCCCTTACAAGTTTTATGTGTATTTTGAAGTTGTTTTAGAGTGATTTTGAGCCGTCCGGAGGTCTTTTCACCTGAGAAGTCCATTTTAGAGTACCGGGTAGTCGCCGTCGAGGTAAGTATCTTGTCTGACCTTGTGTGGGGGAAACTACCCCTTAGGGTAAGTCTTCCTTGTTGATTGTAGTCCGAGTAAGCGAGGTGACGAGTGTGTACTCGGACTTATTTGCAATTAAATTTGCCTGTTAGTATTCGTAGGTTCTTATATTACCTGTGTATGATTTGTAATTGTTACATTTGAATCCTTGATTGTTAATTTCATCCCTTCTTGTTTAAATTAGAATAACTTATCTTTTGGATTCCTTCGTTGGCTATTTGACTTTACTTGACTTAACTGAATGTTCTACTTCTCTTATCACCATGCTATATTTTCTTCCTAGCTTGCCCAATTGACTATAATTAGTGTCATCTAGCCTTATAGTCAACTAGCCGTAGTTGGAACATTTATTCATTGGAGTCAAGCATGCCCACGAGTCTTACATTGTGATTTATATGACTATTCCCTTAATTGCTACTTTATTCTAATTGTTAGACATTTATGTTATTGGTATTTCCTTGATGTTGCCTATTACTGAGCATTTGTTGAAGTTAAGCTTATTCCGTGAAGTTAATTGTTTAGGTGAGATTGGTTATAGCTGTTTCCCTTGCCGGGATTGTGTGGTTTATCTTATTATTCCGCTGTTGATGATGTGTTTTGCTTTGTTGACTCCCTTGCCGGGATGTTATGGTTTCTATTACCGTTTATGCTATTAATGATATTGTTTTCATTGTTGACTCCCTTGCCGGGATGGTATGATTTCTATTGTTGTTTATATTGTTGCGTCGTTGACTCCCTTGTCAGGGCGTTGCGATTTATGGTTCTTATTGTTGATTTTCCTTGTTAAATTGTTGTTTATGTTATTTAGCACGAGGAAACATTACGTGCCATGTTTATGTTATTTAGCACGAGGGAACATTCTGTGCCATATTTATATTATTTAGCACGAGGGAACATTCTATGCCATGTTTATGTTATTTAGTACGAGGGAACATTTCGTGCCATGTTTATGTTATTTACCACGAGGGAACATTCCGTGCCATTTTATGTTATTTAGAACGAGGGAACATTCAGTGCCGTGTTTATGTTATTTAGCACGAGGAAACATCATGTTATTTAGCAAGAGGGAACATTCCGTGCCGTGTTTACGTTATTTAGCACGAGGGAACATTCTGTGTCGTATTTATGTTATTTAGCACGAGGGGACATTCTGTGTCGTGTTTATGTTATTTAGCACGAGGGGACATTCCGTGCCGTGTTTATGTTATTTAGCACGAGGGGACATTCCGTGTCGTGTTTATGTTATTTAGCACGAGCGGACATTCCGTGCCGTGTTTATGTTATTTAGCACGAGGGGACATTCCATGCCGTGTTTAAGTTATCTAGCACGAAGGACATTCCGTGCCGTATGTATGCATTATTATTTCAGTCGTTCTTGTTTACTATTTACTGCATTTATTGGCAAGATTTGATATTCCTCCTGTACTGCATGGAAATTTCTGAGTGACGGATTGAGTTCCAGTGGATAAATCTTGAGGAGATTTTTATCAAGGGATTTTATTGAAAAAGCAATGGTTTTGAAATGATTATATTTGAATGACTTTTACATCGAAGGCATATTTGAAAACCACTAGTTTTGCCTNATCAAGGGATTTTATTGAAAAGTATTATTGAAAAAGCAATGGTTTTGAAATGATTATATTTGAATGACTTTTACATCGAAGGCATATTTGAAAACCACTAGTTTTGCCTAAAATGATATTTAGAAGTCATTTATTGGGAAAGCCTCTTTGGAAAGCTTCGTAGTTTGAAAGAAACTATGTTTTACGTAATTCCTCTATTAATTATACTTATATCTACTTTTGGAGAAAGTATGTTTTCAAAGTAAACTCTTCCATACTAAAATGATTTTTATTTGCAAAAGTTTTTCATATGAACTGTTGTTTAAATATTTCTACCAGTTATGGATTTTAATGGCTAAGGCCCGATGTGAACAAACCGACGTGGAGTTGAGTTATCGGTGTTCTCTATTGTATTGTGTTTCCTTTCGAGTCGGCTTGTTTTGCTGTCCATCTTTCTGTATTTTTTTGTGCTTCTTCGTGATTGATTTTTGTAATTTCCTTCCGCTTTATATTGTCATTGTTGTGGTTTATCCTGAGAAGTCTTAGGTAGATGTAACGTTCGGTCCTTTATATATTCATATTATTTATTTTGTAGACCAGTAGTGTCTTGACTATAGTCCTCGTCACTACTCCATCGAGGTTAGTCTTGATACTTACTAGGCACCGTTGTGGTGTGCTCATACTACACTTCTGCACATTTTTGTGTGCAGATTCAGGTATATATTATAGTAGTTGTGTGGATGATTGTCGAGGAGACTCAAGGTAACTTGTTGTTGCGTTCGCAGGCGTTGGAGTCACCTTCTTTGTATTTATTATTCATACACTGTTGTATCTACTTCCAAGCAGTTGTACGTAGAAGTTGTAGAAGATTCGTAGAGCTTATGACTGGTACTACCGGTTTTGGGAAAGTTTGTACATTCTGTTGAGATTTTATATCGAGACTGCTAGCCTTCTTTTATTATTGTTGTTATTCAGTAATTGTTAGGCTTACCTAGTGCCTATGACTAGGTGTCATCACGATACCCAACGGAGGGAAATTTGGGTTGACACTAAGTTAATCACACATGATAGGATTACTTGAATTAGTTTGGTCTAAATCCTGAAAATAATTCACTTAGTTTCAATTGTTTAGGTTTCTTTCAAGTCACTATTGAAGAAGTTTAACTTTCAGCTTCTTCCTTAGTGATTACTATTGAGCTTAGTCTCTTAATTAGGTCAAAATTAGTCAACCTAATAAGTAACTTAATCCTGAACACTAAGGGATAATTTTAGGGGGTATTTCAGTGAACTTTAAGTGAAGAATCTTGGATGTAACAACTCAAGAAACTTCTAGAATAAGGATAAACATCAAAACAAAATAAGAAAATCATTAAATCAGGTTTTTCTGGGTAAAACAGTAATTTTCAGGGGTAAAAAAGGGTTGTAAATAGAAGAACCTTCTAGAAATGGTACAGTTATCCTAGATGTTACAAAGATTTTGAAAATAGGATAAGAAGGACAATTGTATTGTACTATTTTCAGATTTAAAAAGATAAGGAATATTCCTAAAATATACCCCTACCTAGGCAGCCTATATAAAGGCTACTATATTCTGAAAAAAGACAGACAATTAGAAGGATTCAATATGAGATTTACACACACACAATTAGAGATATTCACTCTGAAAAATTCATAAGAACAAAATTCTGCACACACACACTGCTCTGAAAACACCTGCACTCAAAAACTTATGCTGAAAATCTACTACCATCCTGAAAATACTTTACTGCACTAAAAGAATCCAAAAACCTTCTGCAAATACTGATATGGATATAGAAATACTCCAGAATTGGTTTTCTTCAAGCTGTAGTTTCTTCTGAAAATTGGTTTGTTAGTTGTGGTTTTTTCCTACTCCAAAACTGGTTTTGTTGTGGCTTTCTAGGGTAAAAACTGGTCAGTTCGAGTTAATTTTCCTGGGTTTCTTTTGGGTTGTTGTTGTTATTTTAATGCTCACAACTCTCTGGTTTTCTGACCTTTATTTGGTCCTATATTCTTGTTGTTTTTCTCTTTAAAAGGTATGTAACCATTTTTTGATGAAATGAAACTTGTTTGCTCTGAACTCTTTCCATATTTGTGTGTATTTGTGTTCTAGCTTCAGCTTTAGATTATGTGTGTTAATACTTAATTTTGTTTGGTTTGTGAATGTTTAAGAAACTCTTGTGAAAAATATGAACTCATTTGTGAAAGTAGTATAAAACAACATTAAAGGTGTGAATCTGACCACTAGCTGGGTCAGATTCACTCAAAAAAATGCACATTTTGTTATATTAAAAAATGTAAGTGTGTGGTTGTTTTGGCTAAGAAATGGTATGTGACTTTGATAGAGTTGAAAGCAGTAGTATCTTCCTTCAGGAATTTATCTAGTCTAGGTTGAAACTAATAGCGTTTTAGAAATGTCATCTAGTTTAGGGCATTTATTTTCATGTATTTTAAGAAAAAATATATTTTTTTTAGTTGAACAACCTTGTAAAGGGCACATTTATTTCTGTTAAATTATTATATCCCCCTTTTCCTTACTCCTGGATTATTGTAATTTATATGGACTGATTTATTATTCTAAAGTCCAGAAATTTGATTTCTATTAAATATAGTAGATGGCCCAGACCTATAACAATGACCCAATGAGCCTAAATGAGTCTGGACCCTAGGCCATTGGGTTTGGGGTGTAAAGTCCCTAATTATTTTATCTAAGATTGCTGATTTTTCAATGACATAATTACCCCTAAAAATAAAACTATTTACCCTTGTCTATCCATTTACTTTCTACCCATCAAACTAATTACATTTCTACTCATGATAGTTTTTGTGGGTAATTTCCTCTTTTTTCTCCTTTTCTTTTTTATTTCTTTGCTTCTTTCCTTTTTTCTTTCTTTTCTTTTTCCTCATTTTCTTCTTTTTTTTCTTTTTTCTTCTTTTCTGTTCATTTATCTTTTGCCCAAATCATAATATTATTATTATTATTGTTATTTTATTATATTATATTATATTATTATTATTACTATCATAAGTTAATTTCACACACAATTTTGGCTCCTTTTTTTTTCTTTTGTTTATTTTGTTTATTTTATGTTCCTTTTCTAATTTCATTTAACTCCTTTTTTTCTTTTTTTTTCTCTTCATAATCTAATTTCATTGACTCTTTTTGCTCTTTTTTTTTGTTCTTCTTTAGTTATACAATAACAAACGAAAATTGTTAAAGTAAATATCTGTTCACTTTTAAAAAAATATAATTGGTATAATAAACATTTTTATATTTTTTTCTTATTTTTTAATTCAATTATTAAAACAAATTATATATTATAACTGTTTCTCTTCTCTTTTTTGCTTTCATTTTATTTTTTAACTTTATTCATTATTATTTCAAATTATTGTTTAATCCTTTTTTCATAATCAAATTCTGCACATATTTTTGGCTCCTTTATTTTTTGTTATTTTTGTTTATTTGTATATATTAATTATTAAAAAATAACTTACTTTAGCATATAGCATATCAAAATAATATATTAGTAGCAGTTAAAGTATATTATTGCAGTATACTATGATACTCACATGCTATACACTATATACTCACTGTGTATATAATATCGAGTACTTTGTTGAAAATTGAAAAATGACCCATTGAAATTTTCTTTGAAAAATTAAAAAAATACCAGATTTAACTTTATTGTTATATTACACCATATATTGTAATAGTATACTGTTGCGATAAATTATATACTATTGAATTAAATAGTAAATACTAAATTGGTACATAATATGTTATTTTGATATAGTACAAATTAGTCTTCTTCACTAGTTCAACTCAATTTCAACCTAAATTTCAAAAATCTACTCCAATATTTTCACCAAATTGACTCAAACTTTAGCCACAACCTTCAATCAAATATTTTTGGTTTAAGAAAAAAAATTGAAACAAAATATGAGAACTCCATTAAAAAATTGAAAAATAACTCAATAAATTCTAATTAAGGACCAAATTGTAATAGTATATTGTTACATTTTATAGTATACTGTAACAATATACCGTTGGAATAAACTGTACACCAAAATGGTATATAGTATATTATTTTGGTATAGAGTACAAATTCTTCTTCTCCAATTCAATGCAATAAATTATACACTATTGAATTAAATATTATATATCATTATGGTATATAGTATGTTATTTTGGTATACAATTTAAATTAGTCTTCTTTGCTAGTTCAACTCAATTTCAACTTAAATTTCAAAAATCTACTTTATAGTTTCCACTAAATTGACTCAAACTTTAGCCACAACTCCAATCAAATATTTTAGACTAAATATTTTTGTTTAAGAAAAAAATTGAAAAAAATATATGAATTCTGTTGGAAAGTTAAAAAAGAACTCAATAAAGTTTTAAAAAAAAAATCAAAAAAGGACCAAATTGTAATAGTATATTGTTACATTATATAGTATAATATAACAATATACTGTAGGAATGAATTGTATACCAAAATGGTATATAGTATATCATTTTGGTATAAAATACAAATTCTTCTTCGCCAATTCAATGCAATAAATCATACACTATTGAATTAGATATTATATACCGAAATGGTATATAGTATATCATTTTTGTAGATAGTACAAATTATTCTTTTTTGCAAGTTCAAATCAATTTCAACCTGTATTTCAAAAATGTACTCCAGAATTTCCATCAGATTGACTAAAACTTTAGCCACAACCTCCAACCAAATATTTCAAACCAAATATCTTGGTTTAAAAAATTCTAAAAATATGAGAACTCCATTGAGAAGTTGAAAAGAAATCCATGAAAAATTTTAAAAATTCAAAAAGGACCAAATTGAAATAGTATATTGTTACATTATATAGTATATTGTAACAGTATACTTTTGAAATAAATTGTATACCAAATGGGTTATAATATATAAATTTGGTATACATTATAAGTTCTTCGTCTCCATTTCAACTCAGATTTAACACAAATTTAAAAAATCTACTACAAAATCTCTACCAAATTCGCTCAATGTTTAGCTACAACCTCCGATTAACATTTCGAATAAACCCAGGCAAAATTGGATCAAAACAACTACAAACTCAACAAACCCAATTTATGAGTTTCAAGCTTCAAGGTCCTTCAATGGTGGATCTGACCCTTCCAATAATAAATATGTGAAAACCAGCATTAACACTATAATCCAAATGTCAAAGAATCAACACCTAACGAATTTCAATAACAAAACATTTCAAACACGCACCAAAAATTCAGATCTAAAATTTTGAACTCATACACTTAAAGTTCCAATCTTTTTCTTCAGATCTGAAATTGGATCCATTACTTTGTAGTATTTCTCTATTGAATAATGGATAGAGACTCACAGAGAATTTTTCTACTTAATTTATTGCTAATGAGATATGGAAGAGAGGATTTAAGAATAAAAGGAATTGCTATTGTTGGAAGAATATGTAAAGAAATTGAATTGATGTCGTAAAAGGAAGAAAGAGAAAATGGGGAGAAAAACAGAAAAACATATAAGGTAGCTTTAAACTATAAAATTACGGAGAAATAATGATAGGTAGGTCGGGTAATTAATATGGGTGGAGTAGATGGATATTGTAACTATTTTCAAAATGGATAAAAACGGGTAAATATTTTAGTTTTTGTGGATATATAGTGTAGTTTCCTCTATTTAAAGCCATGTATGGATTTTGATTCCATTGGACTCTACAGTTACAAGGCCAAGTAGTAGTCCATGTCTTTGAATCAAATAGGGCCTTTTTTTACCTTATTTGGACTATGTAAGGCTGGGTACAACCTTCTAACTAAATATAACTTTTATTGTTAATTATGAGGAAAAATATTCAACCTTGTTAGATGCTCTTTTACTGTCATTCATGATTCTAAATTTGATCCATGCTTAATTAGATCTTGTTTTCATTTTATACACTTTGTTTTCTTCAAATAAGGCTTTCTCTGTTAGCTGGACAGTTTCTATAGCTAAAACATGGCTGGCCCAGTATGCTTAACACTAAAATTGGGTCAGATTTCTAACATTTTTAGATAGTCATGCCCTTAATTTGTACCTTAGAACACTTAGTTTTAGAAGACTTGGAACAATCTTACATGTTGTAATCCTTTTATGTCAATCACATTCAAAAACGAGCAAGAAATGGTGTAAAATCGTGATTGGCCCAGTACCTAGGCATAAAGCTGGGCCAGATTTACAATACTTATAATAGGCTTATTCCTTTCATTTAGGACTAGAAATATTTAATGGACAGTGCTGAAAGTTTATTAAACCCAAAACGACTTTCTGAATTAATTTTACAAACAAATTAGGAGAACCAAAAATAAAAGTTGCTTAGATATATAATTAAATCATCGTGACCATAGTCATGATACGTAAATCTCATTGGGGTGTGCATTTATGCTACCCGACCATAAATTCAAACAATAATTAAAATAAACATGTCGAAAATTGCGGTAGCATTTCATGTGGCGCGGTTTGCAACGTTTCCAAAAATGACAAGTGCTCGCCATTGTGACTTGTTTCAAAATAATCCATAAATATTAAAAGCGGTTCAAAAGTTTAAAAAAAAAAATGCACAATAGGTTTAAAACATGTAAATAATTAAATAATAGGCCAATTATTAATAGTAAGTGACCGTGCTAGAATCACAAAATTCGGGAGTGCCTAACACCTTCTCCCGGATTAACAGAATTCTTTACTCGGATTTTTGGTTCGCGGACTTTTTAAACAGAGCCAAAATTTCCTCAATTTGGAATATTAAAAAACAAATGGTGTCCCGAAACACCGTAAAAAATCTGGGTGACGACTCTAAAATAAATAAATAAATCCCAAGTTCGATTTATATCACTTAAATTGGAAAAACTCCTTTATCCACACCCCTATGGGGGAAAAGGAGGTGTGATAGCTCTGGCGACTCTGTTGGGGAACGAAGCCAGAATCTCTAGTTTAGGGTTCAAGAATTCTAGCTTTGAATAACTGTTATAGTTGGCTTTTTTATCTGATTTTACATGTTTGAACCTAATATGTTAAGTGTTGCTTTTTACTGCTTTGAAATTATTTGGACTATATAAAAATTGTGCCGAAACTCGTCTCTCTGAGTCTTCTAAATCATCTGGGAAGTGTGCGTTGTTAGAGTCATATCCAAATTTTAGAATGATGTTCGGACAAGTTGCAAAGCCGGTGAAACTTCTGTATTGTCCAAAGGTGAGGTAGAGCCTAGCTACACGGCCTGGTATGGTAGAAGGGGTAGAGACCATCAAGATTCTAAACAGCCCGCCAAAATACCCCACGTACAATAGTTCACTGATGAGGCACAAGAACAATAGAATTGGTTGGAAAAAGAGAAAGGCTACAGGGCTATGATAAGCAAATTAGAAGCACAATCAGAGACATTAAATTTGAAAGCAGTTTGCAAGACGCTACAAATGAAGGGGAGAAGAACAGATTGGTCAAAGAAAACGAAGCTCTCCGAGCCAGATTCAAAACATGAGGATAGCTGCTGAAAATCCGGAGAGGAGCAAAACTGAAAGACTTATAAACGGTCTTAGGCGGAAAGTGTGCGATTACGGGGATGATTTGGACAAAGCCGAAGATGAATTGGCAAGAATCCGAACAAAGTGGGCAAAGAATGCAGAAGAACGGGCGAAGTTTGTTCAACAACTGAAAGGAAAGTATGACAAAGAAGTCACAAGTCTAAAGGAAAAGCTAACCACTCTTGAGAACCAAATGGCTCAGCAAATGAAGAATTTTAAAGCAGAAAGGAAACACTATTATGCATTGGTGTCTCAACTGGAAGAAGATTTGCAGCAGTTAAAAGAGCAGAACCATAAGTCCACCCAAGTTATGGAGGCTAGGTCCCAGCAGATTGGGCGCTTACTCCAAGAAAAAGGCATCATTAGAGAAAGGGTTAGAGAAATTGTTGATTATGTCGTCACGAAATGCCATGAGTGCGAGGATATGACTAGATTTACCTTCTTCGCCGCTATGATGATTTTTGTCCGTCAAATAATGGACGACCTATATCGCCTCCAAGAAGTCATGACACGCAGGCCCGCGGCAAGACCGACTGATGTCCCGCAGGCCCCTGGAATAGTAGTGGAGACACTTATGTATTCCTGATTTTCTTTTTCGAGTCTGTATTCCAGTTTCTTTTACAGTCTGTCTAGTCTACTTTGAGTCTATTTTGGTTTTTAATTTTCAAGTATGTCGGAGTCGTTGTAATAGAGGAAAATTTGGATGTTTTATTTAATGAAAATTTGAAAATCAAAATGTTTCTTCCTTTTTCGCCTTTATCCCTTGAACCACGTGATGATCTGATTCATGTGGCGCCATTATAGGTAGTCAATCCACATAGGATTCGATCATAACCCTAAAAAGGGAAATAAAAGAAAAAAGAGAGATAGAAGAAAAAGAGAGATAATATTGAAAAGGGAGCAAAGAAAAGTAAAAATTCAGAATCTGGGAGACAATAAAAGTCGGGATGAGACACTCAACTGTTGCAAAACATGTAGAAAAGAGTTTAACTGTCTAGGTGCATTGCATACCCCCAACATGTGATTCCCTATGTGCTAAATGCATCAATGTAACAGTTTTGTGGTGTATGTTATTTCTCTTAGTAGGTTCTGTTTCTAGGTGGTTGGTTTTTGCGGTAATCTGGCTTCACACCCATACTTTACGAGATACAAAGGGAGTGTCGAAATTACATCATAAAGTCACCTACCAATCATCAACTCCTCAGAGGAAATCCCAATATCGGTTATCCCTACATCTGAGTCAGCAACTGCTGAAGAAAATAGGATATTGCGTCGCTGCATGTTGGAGATGTGGGACGCTTGGTCTAACGGTAGAGAACCACCCAGTGCCATCCCTGGTTTTTCTGAATTGATTCCCAGAACAAGTGGAACCTCCAACCCTATAAGTTACTCGGACACCCCGTTCGCGTACGTAACTATGTCAACACATTTCACCGGAATGCCTTCTGAGATTCGCCCCCAAGCACTGTTTTTGGGAGTATCTTCCAACATATTCACCGCACCACCAATCTCTGCTACGGCACCGCCAACATTATCCGGGCCCGGTTTTGAGCCGTCAACCTTTACTTTCCAAACACCACCATTTCATTTGGACACGGCTCATGTCACCCCAAACTCTTACCCTCAGGACCCTCGATATGAGTCTACTATGGAACAAGAGAAACCGGTGAAGAACCCTGAGCAGGAAGAGATCGCTCGAAAAATGAAAAGTACTGAACAAGTCTTAAGAACATGCAAGGCATGAGTGGCCAGAAGAGTGTCTCCTACGCTGACTTGTGCATGTTTCCGCATGTTCATCAACCCATTGGGTTCAAGACTACCAAATTTGAAAAGTACGATGGACATAAAGACCCCATAGCCCACCTGAAAAAGGTATTGTAATCAGTTAAGAGGAGAGGGCGGCAAGGAAGAACTCATGATGTCTTACTTCGGGGAGAGTTTAACTGGAATTGCATCCGAATGGTATATGGACCGGGACATCTCCCACTAGCACATTTGGGACGATTTGGCCCGAGACTTCGTCAGAAAATTTCAGTACAATGTGGACATAGCTCCAGATAGAAACTCTTTGTCCAATCTCAAAAAGAAATCTTCATAAAGCTTCAGAGAATATGCTATCAAGTGGCGCGAACAAACGTCCAGAGTAAAACCCCTAATGGACGAGACTGAGATGGTCAGTGTTTTCCTGCAAGCTCAAGAGGCTGACTATTTCCAGAACATGATGTCCGTTATTGGCAAGCTGTTTGCAGAAGTCGTGAAGATTGGGGAGATGGTCGAAAATTGTTGAAAACGGGTCGCATCCTGAGCCAGTCAGCTATAAGAGCCACTTCTCAAGCAATCCAGAATGGGTCGGGGGTGCAGCAAATAGGAAAAAGAAAGAAGAAGTAGCAATGATGGCCTCAAGTCTGAGAAACACCCGTCAATCCTGAGGTTACTTTTCTAGCACCCCACGACATTACTATCCTCACCAAGATGCGGCATATGCCATGACGCCTCAGCCTTTATCCGGTAATGAATACCCAGCCGTATGCCCGACCGCAACAATATTATAACCATAACTGAGCTCCACCTCCCAGAAACAACCCTCCTAACCAAACCCAGTATAATCCACGCTCTCCACAAAATAATTATAACACCCATCCCCATGAGCCACCCAAAAGGGCTAACTTTACACCAATCGATGAATCATATTCTAGCCTTTTCCCTAAACTGGTCCAAATGGGTCTGTTACAGCCTGTACCCCCAAACAGGCAAAACCCAGAATCCCCTTCTTACCGACCCGATACTCAATGTGTTTATCATTCACGGGGAGAAGGACACGACACTGAGGATTGTTGGACCCTCAAGCGGGCGGTTGAAAGTTTAATAGAACAAAAGCGGGTGGTACTGAGGGATGAATAAGCTCCCAATGTGACCAATAAACCATTGTCGGCTCACAACAACAGGCCAGTTATTGGGATGATATGCGAGGACCAAGAGTTCGACCCAGCTCTGAAAGCTATCATTTCCATTGCTGACGTAGAAAAGAATACCAAAGAGGCACCAAAGCAAGTTAGAGATGAAAATAAAACCAACTTCACTCCTCAGAGCACAGGAAAAACTGTGGAAACCAAGACATGGGCATGACCTCCTAAAGATGTCGTTCTCTATGTTCCTAGGGCCCCTAGAAAAGAACAGTTCGTGTTGAGTCCCCCCAAAAGGTTGGAGTGAAACAAGGTTATACTGAATGTACCAAAGATGTACTTACCAAAGGGGATTTATGTGGCGCGGGGGCCGATAATTTCACCCAGGATGATTGAGCCCGTGGTTATCAGTCGCGCACCAAAGAATCCTACAATAAAATAGTGGTGACATACAAGGGAAAATAAATACAGGGGAGGTGAATGAAACGAACTCGTCTGAGAAGTACCTCAACTTGAAAGAGTTGAACAAGAACAAGCAGAAGCATTTTTCGCTTAAAAAGCCAGTCAACGCTGAAGAGGCAGAGGAATTCTTCAAAAAAATGAAAACTTCTGAATACGCCGTGATTGATCAACTCAGAAAGTCCCCCTCTCATGTCTCATTTTTGTCCCTGCTAATAAGTTCAAATGAGCATCAGAAAGTGCTGATAAAGACGATTAATGAGGCATATGTTCCAGCCAAGACCACGGTTGAACAATTAGAAAGAATGACGGAACTATTTTTTGAAGTCAACCGGATCTCATTCAACCAGAATGACTTGCCTCCGGAAGGGGCTTCCCATAAAAAAGCTCTCCACCTGACTGTTAAATGTGAAGCATACTACGTGAAAAGAGTTATGATGGATGGCGGATCTGGGGTTGACATCTGCCCTCTCTCGACCTTACAAAGAATGGAAATTGGGACTGAGAGGATTAGACCCAACAATGTTTGCGTACGTGCTTTTGACGACATCAAGAGGGATACGATAGGGGAAATTGATTTGGTCTTAACCATCGGTCCTGTGGATTTTGAAGTTACATTTCATGTCACGACCCAATATCCATTAAGGTCGTGATAGCGCCGAACACCACAGTCAGGCAAGCCAACCCTCCTTAGTTAATTAGTTTCCTATTTTATTATTTTTGAATCTTTACTTTTTATCTCATTATATAAATATCAAATAAAGTTACCAAGTAAACAACGATATTTTAAATAATTCAATCGACAATACATCCCAAAGTCATCCCAGAACCCGGTGTCACAAGTGCATGAGCAAAATTTCTAGGAAGTATACAGGTGTTACAATATTGTCCGGAATACAAACTGGACAAAGAAACAAAGTACAATACAATACATCTGAGGGAGACTCTGCCGACTGCGGGTCGTCTCGAGAGGTGCAGCTCGCCCAAGACCCCATATCAACCATGCCACGACGCCAAGGGGGGCCGCTAGATATACATGTACATGTGCAATAAAAATGCACAACAAGTGTAGTATGAGTACGGAAACAACGAGTACTCAGTAAGTATCCCGCCTAATCTCGAAGAGGTAGTGACGAGAGGTCGAATTTGATACTTGCTAGAGGTCAATATAATAAAATCAAGGGTGATACTAAGCATAGATGTCATAGGTAATTAACAAGTAGTGATAGGAAATAACAACTTCTTTTCACATTTTAAAACCTTGGAATCTTCGTCATATCAGTTGACAATTTATAATTCCAGGCCAGTAAATAGTTAACATTCACAGAAAGTACGCAGCAAATATCATGCGCAAGCAATGCCGAGGTTCGAACTGCCCGAACCAACAATAATAAAATGTGCACTGCCGAAGGGTCGAACGACTCGAACCATAGATGCATCTATTACCCCGCTCGCGAACTATCCTGCGACGCGGTCACATATAAATAATAGAGCTATCCCGCTCGCGAATCATACCTGCAACTCGGGTACTCATATATATACACACATTCAAATAGTAAATCTGGAGTTCATCAGGAAAGATTAATTCTCTTTTTAGATTATTAAGAAAATGAAGTTTAACCTACTTAAATATTCATTTACTAATTTGATGATATTAAACAATCTAATTTTATCAACAAAATTATAAGTACAACAAGCAAAGCATGCTAGTGGGTCCTAGACTACCCGGACATATGTATAATAGTGGCTACGCACGGACTCTCGTCTCCTCGTGCGTACGTAGCCCCCACAAATTGTAACACATATTTAATTATTTCTCCTATGGGGACAATTCTCTCTTACAAGGTTAGAAAGGAGACTTACCTCGCTCCAAATATTCATAATCAGTCTCCAAGCCCTTCCGACGACTCGCATTGATGCACCACGCCCAAAACTAACCAAATAACAGGAAACCCAATGAAAATATACTCTAATACTTATAACAATTCAATTTATATAAATTTCCAACCCCGCTCGGAAAGTTGACAAAATTACCCTCGGGCCCACGTGCCCCGATTCTGAATTTTTTTTCAAAGATAAAGTTTACCCGTAACCTCATGAACTCAATTTTTATAACTTATTCCCTATTCCATGCCAAAATTCGTGGCCAAAATCCAAAAATATGAATTTCTAGGTCTTCTACCCAAAACCCACAATTTCCACCAATTTTCATGTTAAAATCCTTATGAAATCATGTATTTAACCTAATACTTGCAAGAATTACTTACCTCATAGAAGATGATGACATCCCCTCTCTTCAAGGCTCCAAAATCACCCAACCAAAGTGAGAAATTAGTGAAAAATGGCCAACTCCCGTCTTAAAATACACACTGCCCAGACCCGACCTCCGCACCTGCGGCCTCCAACCTCGCACTTGCACACCCGCAGGTACGCCCATGCACCCGTACCTGCGGCTTCCTCCTCCCCAGCCGGGCTCCGCACCTTCGCTTCCGCATGTGCGGGAATAACCTCGCACTTGCGACCCCCACCAAGCCAGCCAAAATCCGCATTTGCGACGCTAAAGCCGCACTTGCGGCCCTTGTTGCGCAGGTGCGGTCACACTAGACATCAACAACCTTAGCCTTTCCCAACTTCCAAATTCGATCCGATAACCACCCGGAATCCACCCGGGCCCCCGGAACCCCGTCCAATCACACCAACCAGTTCTAAAACATAATGCGGACTTGCTCGAGGCCTCAAATCACATCAAATAACATCGGAACAATGGATCTCAACTCAATTCAATCCTTATGAACTTTGAAATTTCCAACTTCTACATTTGACGTCGAAACCTATCAAATCACGTCCGATTGACCCCAAATTTTGCACGCAAGTCACATTTAACATTATGTACATGTTCCAACTTTTGGAATCGGAATCTGACCTCGATATCAAAATTTCCACTTCCGGTCGGACTTCTTAAAAACCTTCAAATTTCTAACTTTAGCCAAATGACTCCAAAATGACCTACGGACATCCGAATTCACTTCCGATCGCGCTCCTAACACCAGAATCACCATACGGAGCTAATCTTAGACTCGGAATCCCAAACGGACACCAATAACATTGAAATGCACTTCAACCCAGACTTATGAAATTTCTTCTAAAATACTAACTTCCACAATATGCGCTGAAATGCTCCCGGTTCATCCAAAACCCGTTTCGAACACACGCCTAAGTTCGAAATCATCATACGAACCTGCTGGCACCTTCAAATCCTGATTTTGAGGTCGTTTACTCAAAAATCCATTCTTAGTCAATTCTTCCAACTTAAGGCTTCCGAAATGAGAACTTTCTTTCCAATTCGACTCCGAACTTCCTGAAATTCAGTTCCGATCACGCCTACAAGTCATAATACCTGAAATGAAGCTTCTCATGGCCTTAAACCGCCAAACGATTTGCTAGAGCTCAAAATGATCAATCGGGTCGTTACATTCTCTCTCACTTAAACATGTGTTCGTCCTCGAACGCGCTAAGAACTACTCTGGAGTTATCTGAAATCACCGTTTAACCCTGCATGCACCTACCTGTGCTTCCATTACTCAGTCGAACGCATTAGCTCGATCGAATTCGAAGATATCTTCTTGTATCCATTCAATAAGCTCATAACCCAGTTCCAACTCCCGAAATTCTCTACCAGGCCTGTTTCCGGTATATGAGCACCGAATCAATCACTACACGAGGTACCAGAACATGATTGCATGCCTTTGCTGACTTAGAACCATACACCGCATAATTCATCATTTAACTATAATGGCATTCTCTGAATCCTTAATAACCAAAATTCCACGAATCTGATTGACATATATATAGTCCTGCTATAACGCTTACGATACCACCGCAACAGAGGAGATATGTAGAAGCTTACAACCAATTGTAGAGTCAACAAATAATTGAACCTCTCTCTTGCCTAGAATCATCACCTCATTACGAACCAACTAATGGTATTTGTTCTTTGATATACTTCACACAATCTTATCGCATTGATCCCTTATCCGATAAATCTCGTCTCACCCAGTATGAACTGCTCAGACAACACGTCACCCAGACATGACCAACAGTCTCACATGATGCCACAATGCTCCAATAGGCCACAACTCGAACATGATACATAAGGAAATGACTCAGGAAGGGCCTACTCGACTCCCGCAACTAATATGAACTTTCCTCAGAAAATAGAAAGTAAAACACAAGAAAAATAAATATAGGGGACTGTACTCAACATCTGTTGCGGCTCGCAACCCGATCCAAATAACATAACCGCGGCGGCGTGCCACCTGATCCACCCATAAAATTCGCGTAAGGAGATACACACCGAGCTAAATTGCTCATTACCACAAAATATCAAATATCGGTCACAAGCACGCTAAGTGCATAATACCATCCTGGGTCCTGGGGAGACTGATAGAGCCATACGCTACAAAACTCAAGCACAACTGAGGTGCGATATATATACTCTGAATCTCAAGAGTTATCCTGCTCGCATAACATCATCACTACGCGGAATCTCAACACATAAGAAACTATCAAGTCGTTTCACAAATCACACGACACAATCATAATATTACATGAAATGGACGAGTATGGAACAACATCTAATGTTCTATTACCTCTCCATGAGAAGCGCTATACTGAAATGAACATACCTGACTCTTATGGAGCCCATAATTATATTTAAATCCATTCACAACCTTCAAGCCGATTCCGCTCGCACCGAGCTAGGCAAATAAACTTACCTGGGTCCATAATTACCCACCTTTCCTCATAAAATGCAAGAACAACCATCACAGCCAGAGCAAATACCCTACATCCGCAACCAAATGAACCGAGCGCCCTCCAGGAATAAACTCTCAAATAAACAATATTATACTTTTTTATACTTGGTCTGAAACTTCAATCAATCAAGTGACTACATGTCACATTCATACAATCTTCGCGTGGAATACACTTCCACGACCTCATGCACTAGATAACAAGTCTTCACCTCCATACCACCGACCATACAACTGCTGTAAATCCTACCAAGAAATCTGCAACCAGAACGCAACGCCTCTTATATAACTACCGATCTCAGGGATACTGAAGACAATACCAACTTACTCTAAACATCCTAATACCTTTCCTTGCTCATCCGAGCTCGTGACATCCTTTTCAACACAGAACTGCTACCTTGATCCTCGCTTCCAAATTTCATACTGTTCACTGCACCTAACATGCCAATATGCAATCGCACAGGAATCTCGTCATAACTCCTGAACCACCAATAGGGTAAACACTTTATCACATAGAAACCTTTTACTTAACTCAATTCAAGAGAACCATAAAAACACAGGAGTGAATTCTCATAATCGCAAAACATGCAAATCTTCAAGTAATAGTCTATACCACCATACTCCTTCCGGGATCCGCCTACACATGACAGGCCATAATACTTGAATGCTTCCAAATAAAATCAATTACGGCGGCCATCAAGCACTCACACGCACTTTCACAACTCACATGCATAACTAATCATGCTGAAATGACTGAATTCTACCGCCACTGCGCCAATTCCACCATGGCTGACCATCTAACTTTTTCAAATTTCCATTACTCGCGTCATTCTCAAACTCCACTTCTGCAGGACATAATTGATTCACCCGTATACCTCCAAATGAAACTGATACGACATTTAGACTCGCACTCAACTTATCAACAACAGACTTCAACCACTTTGCTCAACCCATAGATCAAGATGAACAATAACTCACAATGCCCATACGCTAACACCGCCACAATACCGCAGGGAGATTCAATTAAACCTTTCATAAGCTCATATAACACAAACCATCATCTACCTTAATCCAATTTGCACTCACCCTAGGGATAATGATAAATCCAAATCAACACATATAAACTCAATTCGCACTCTCTTCGAGTGATTCCATTCCACGAGACTACTTTGTCTCCAAGCCCATGAACTGTTTCATGCGCTCTTTGAACGCATATTCACATATTTGACCGGCATACCCATTCTGATAATCGTTCTATGAACCCGAATTCATTTCTCCTTTCTATGAACCCAAATGCTACTCTTCACGCCGAAGATAACATAGAACACTCCAACCATTCATTTTTTTTCTATTTCCCATAATTCCGCTGCAAAAGCTCGATTCTTAACCATATTGTGGGCTTGAAATCCTTAGACACCACATTCTGACCTTCGAATTTACTAGGACCGCTATTGAGAGCCACCCACTCTGGCTTGGTCCCGAATCCAATCAACTCCACGGCTTCGCTGGTACCTGAACACCCATCTTGAATAAGCACCCGACTGAATCACTTCCCTTGCAAATAGCCTCTGCACTAAGCATAAATCCTAAATCCTTCCAAACCCTAAACCTGATTCCATAAGGCCAACCTTTGCACACATTTATCAAATCCTATGCTCAATTACTACTCATGCTTTCTTCCCTTAGCTGCAATAACCCACTAATATGTCGATGAATCAGAATTTTTGCCGGTAGATACCCATGCAACCCAATCGCAGGCGGTGGAACTCTCCCACTTAGCATGAAGCCTCTATCACATAAAGCTGGAACTCACCAAGAATCTTCCTTCCTTGTTGACATGATCCTGCATAACCAACTGACACCTTCCAACTACGTTGTACTATACAATCTCTACGACCTCAATACCCCATCCTACGTCCGTTCTCATTTACCAACTTTACCAGTCTGTCCGCTCCTCGTGGACATCTACTAAATGCGCGACAATATCTTCTAATTCACAGATATGCTGCATCCTTCTTCATATCGAACAACTCCTCTCTGTTGCATCCATCTTCAGCCGAAATAGCCAATATTTCAATTTAAGCCCGTGGACCCAACCATCGTCCACTGAAATTCTCTAGTCGCTCCAAACTTCTCCTCAAGATGTGCAGCTATCTTACCACATAACTCATATGCTACGCTGCCACTCTCCTACTTTGATCAAACTCACTCCTTTAAGTGACTTCTCGACTTCCGCTTCTTACACCTGGCCTTCTAGAAATCTAACCATTGCCTGACACTTCCCACATATATTTCCTTATCGTAGGCTGCCCAGTCGTTGCCTCAAATAAATATCATTCTCTGTAGCACTTAAACTAGCATGCCACCATAACCTCAAAACTCTCTGAAGATCATCTTCCTCGATCCGCCTACATTAGAAATACTTATTCAATCCTGAACCACCGCACACCACGATCTCTGACAGCTGCTTCTTAAATATTACTTCACATTACTCTAACCCAATGCAACCGAAGAAACCATCGCATCGGCGAACTTAACACATCCTATTCGATCAAAGACGACGATGCCACGTCATGGATGGAGATTCCTCCTCACTTGAAAACACATGATCTCATTACCTTATCAACACGAAGCTGATCATTTATAGTCCAATTGCCTTTCCTCCGCCGAAAATAAAATACTGAAATCTCGGAATCACGCTCCGAGTAGAACTCCTATCAAGTCATTTATTTCCCCGACATATGGGCAAGCATCCTATCATCATATCAATACCATGCGATAACCTGTCGTAAGCATCATAACAACCTGAGCATAGCCTCAAAGCTCTCAGAAACACAACTACTTAGTTGAAACAACAGAAGATCCTCCCGCAGAGCAACGACAATAGCCCCAACCAACTACGCATGGAAAAACATCACGCACCACATCCGTAGTACCATTACAATTCCTCAAATTCTCGATTTATAGCAAGCGCTTCGCGACGTGTAAGATTGAGTAAGAAGAAATGTAGGCATAATCCTCAAAGGAATCAAACCGCACGATAAGGAATCAAGAAGTGAAGTACTCCTAACAGCCCTGTAGCCTCTCGAAGATAAGTACAAACGTCTCCGTACCGATCTGAAAGACTCTACTAGACTTGCTCATGACTCGTGAGACCTAAGGGAACCTAGTGCTCTGATACCACGTTGTCACGACCCAAAATCCATTAAGGTCGTGATGGCGCCAGACACAACAGTCAGGCAAGCCAACCCTCCTTAGTTAATTAAGTTCCTATTTTATTATTTTTGAAAATCTTTAATTTTTATCTCGTTATATAAATTCAAATAAAGTTACCGAGTAAACAACGACGTTTTAAATAATTCAATCGACAAATACATCCCAAAGTCATCCCAGAACCCAGTGTCACAAGTGCATGAGCAAATTTTCTAGGAAGTATACAGGTGTTACAATATTGTCTGGAATACAAACTGGACAAAGAAACAAAGTACAATACAATACATCTGAGGGAGACTCTGCCGGCTGCGGGTCATCTCGAGAGGTGCAGCTCGCCCAATTCCCCATATCAACCATGCCACGACGCCAAGCGAGGCCACTAGATATACATGTACATGTGCAATAAAAATGCACAACAAGTGTAGTATGAGTACGGAAACAACGTTTACTCAGTAAGTATCCCGCCTAACCTAGAAGAGGTAGTGACGAGAGGTCGAATTTGATACTTGCTAGAGGTCAATCTAATAAAATCAAGGGCGACACTAAGCATGGATATCATAGGTAATTAACAAGTAGTGATAGGAAATAACAACTTCTTTTCACATTTTACAACTTTGGAATCTTCGTCATTTCAGTTGACAATTTATAATTCCAGGCCAGTAAACAGTTAAAAATTACAGAAAGTACGCATCAAATATCATGCGCAAGCAATGTCGAAGGTAGAACGGTCCGAACCAACAATAATAAAATGTGCACTGCCGAAGGGTCGAACGACTCGAACCATAGATGCATCTACTGCCCCGCTCGCGAACTATCCTGCGACGCGATCACATATAAATAATAGAGCTACCCCACTCACGAATCATACCTGCAACTCGGGTACTCATATATATACACACATTCAACTAGTAAATCCGGAATTCATCAGGAAATAGTTAGCCAAGGAAAGATTAATTCACTTTTTAGATTATTAAGAAAATGAAGTTTAACCTACTTAAATATTCATTTACTAATTTTATGATATTAAACAATCTAATTTTATCAACAAAATTACAAGTACAACAAGTAAAGCATGCTAGTGGGTCCTAGACTACCCGGACATAAGCATAATAGTGGATACGCACGGACTCTCGTCACCTCGTGCGTACGTATCCCACACAAATTGTAACACATATTTAATTATTTTGCCTATGGGGACAATTCCCTCTTACAAGGTTATAAAGGAGACTTACCTCACTCTGAATATTCATAACCGGCCTCCAAGCCCTTCCGACAACTCACATTGATGCACCACACCCAAACCTAACCAAATAACGGGCAACCCAATGAAAATATACTCTAATACTTATAACAATTTTATTTATATAAATTTCCAACTCCGCTCGAAAAGTTGACAAAATTACCCTCGGGCCCACTTGCCCGGATTCCGAAATTTTTTTCAAAGATAAAGTTTACTCATAACCTCATGAACTCAATTTTTATAACTTATTCCCAATTCCATGCCCAAATTCGTGGCCAAAATCTAAAAATATAAATTTCTAGGTCTTCTACCCAAAACCCACAATTTCCACCAATTTCCATGTTTAAATCCTTATGAAATCATGTATTTAACCTAATACTTGCAAGAATTACTTACCTCGTAGAAGATGATGACATCCCCTCTCTTGAAGGCTCCAAAATCGCCCAACCAAAGTGAGAAATGAGTGAAAACTGGCAAACTCCCGTCTTAAAATACACACTGCCCAGACCTGACCTCCGCACCTGCGGCCTCCAGCCTCACACCTATGCGCCCTGCAGCTTCCTTCTCCCCAGCCGGGCTCCACACTTGCTCTCCCTCTTCCGCATCTGCGCTTCCGCAGGTGAGGAAATAACCTCGCACCTGCGCCCCCCAGCCAAGCCAGCCAAAATCCGCATCTGCGACGCCAAGGTCGCACTTGTGGCCCTTGTTGCACAGGTGCGGTCACACCAGACACCAGCAGCCTTAGCCTTTCCCAACTTCCAAATTCGATCCGATAACCACCTGGGATCCACCCGGGGCCCCCGGGACCCTGTCCAATCACACCAACCAGTTCCAAAACATAATGAGGACCTGCTCGAGGCCTCAAATCACATCAAATAACATCGTAACAATGGATCGCAACTCAATTCAATCCTTATGAACTTTGAAATTTCCAACTTCTACATTCGATGTCGAAACCTATCAAATCATGTCTGATTGACCCTAAATTTTGCACGCAAGTTACATTCAACATTACAGACTTGCTCCAACTTTCGAAATCGGAATCCGACCCCGATATCAAAATTTCCATTTCCAGTCAGACTTCTTAAAAACCTTCAAATTTATAAATTTAGCTAAATGACTCCAAAATGGCCTACGAACCTCCGAATTCACTTCTGATCGCGCTCCTAACACCAGAATCATCATACAGAGCTATTCCCAGACTCAAAATCCCAAACGGACATCAATAACACTAAAATACACTTCAACCCAGACTTATGAAATTTCTTCTAAAATACTAACTTCCACAATATGCGCTGAAACGCTCTCGGGGTCATCTAAAACCCGTTCCGAACATACGCCTAAGTCCGAAATCATCATATGAACCTGTTGGAACCTTCAAATCCTGATTCTGAGATCGTTTATTCTAAAATTCAATCTTAGTCAATTCTTCCAACTTAAGGCTTCCGAAATGAGAACTTTCTTTCCAATTTAACTCCGAACTTCCCGAAATTCAGTTCCGACCATGCTTACAAGTCATAATACCTGAAATGAAGCTGCTCATGGCCTCAAACCTCCAAACGATGCGCTAGAGCTCAAAACGACCGGTCGGGTCGTTATATTTCAGGTCTTAGACATGGAAACCTCCTACAATTATCTCATGGGAAGGCCTTGGATCCATGCCGCAGGATCCGTACCCTCTACTCTCCACCAGATGGTTAAGTTTGAACACAAAGACCAAGAAATCATGGTCCACGGGGAAGATGAGTAATCCATTTACAGGGGCCCATAAGTCTCATGCTTGGAGGCTAAGGAAGGTAGCGAGCACATAGTCTACCAAGCTTTTGAGATCCTGGTCGCAGTCCAGTGTGAGGAAGGAACCCTGTGTCCTCAACCCTTCTTGTCGAACGCATCAATCATGGTCTCTAGTGACATGATCAAACATGGATACAAGCCTGGAAAAGGGCTCGGGGTATCTTTGCAAGGCGTTACAAAACCTATCACTTTGACTGCCAGTGAGAAATTCTTTGGCATAGGGTTTCAAGCTACGGTCGATGATGTTAAATGGGCTAATAAACGTAAAAAAAAATGGATGGGTCCTGCCTCAGCCGGTCCCGCATCTTGTCAGGACGTTTGTTAAGACAAGGTACATAGAGGAAGAAGAAGAGGCCTTCACGTCCGAAGAAATTGAAGAGATATGCGGGGCGACGAGGAAAATGTTGTATGAGGCTCACATGGTTCAACCGGGTGAGGGCTCAAGCACTGCTGAGGTTCAATATATGGGGCCCAATGCCAATCTTCAAAATTGGAAGGCTACTCTGTTCCCAGTCAGGCCAGAATTCTGGTAGTTCAGTCTTGCCATCTCTTTTGCATACCGAGTTATTTTAGGGTGTAACTCGAATGCTTTTAGTTTAGTGTCTTTAAATTCCGGTGTAAACCCTCTTATTTTCAAATTTTAATGAAATGAGATCAATATTTCATCGTCTATGAATTTCTTTATTTATTCTTCCTGATTTTTGTTATTTTTCTTATCTCTCTTTTCAGGTATAATAATGCGGACTTAAATAACATGACATGCTTGCGGAGTTCATGCCCAGATCTTAATAAGCTATCTAATTGTGAAATAATGAATCAAGAACCGGAATATGATGAAGATGAGGCTTTTAGGGAAATAAACCGAGAGCTGGAACAATTTGATAATAAGCCTAAGCCAAACTTAAATGAAACCAAGCCAGTTAATTTGAATAGTTCGGAAGAGGTCCGAGAAACCATGATAAGCATTCAAGCTGATGAAAGAACTAGGGATGCATTGATCCAACTTTTGTTTGAATTCAAAGACGTGTTCACCTGGTCTTATGATGATATGCCCAGACTGAGTGTTGATTTATTGGTGCACAAATTTCCAACTTACCTCGATTATCCACTTGTCCAACAAAAATAGAGAAAATTTAAAACAGATATCAGTAACAAGGTCGAAGAAGAGGTAACTAAACAGTTGAAAGTCGGTGTAATCCGAGTGGTCCGATACACCACATGGCTAGCTAATGTGGTCCCAGTGCCGAAGAAAGATGGGAAAGTCCGAGTGTGTGTTAATTATCGGGATTTGAACAAAGAAAGCCCCAAGGACAACTTTACATTTCCAAACATCCATATCCTAGTTGACAATTGTGCCAAACATGAGATACAGTTTTTCATAGATTGTTACGTTGGGTATCACCAGGTTCTGATGGATGAAGAAGATGCAGAAAAGACAACTTTCACCACACCTTGGGGTACTTACTGTTACCGGGTCATGCTATTTGGTCTGAAGAACGTCGGGGAAACTTACATGAGGGTTATGACCACCATTTTTCATGACATGATGCACCAGGAAATCGAGGCATATGTAGATGATGTGATCATTAAATTCCGAACACAGGACGACCATGTTCATCATCTAAGAAAATTCTTTGAATATCTGCGTAAGTACGACTTGAAATTAAATCCAGCTAAGTGTGCCTACGGAGTTCCGTCTGGGAAATTTTTGGGGTTTATAGTCGGTCGACGGGGCATCGAGCTGGATCCAACAAAGATAAAGTCTATTCGGGATTTGCCCCCTCCGAGAACTAAGAAAGAGTTCATGAGTTTGCTGGGAAGGTTTAATTACATCAGCAAGTTCATTGCTCAGTTGACGTCCACGTGTGAGCCCATATTTAAGCTATTGAAGAAAGATGCGGAAATTAGATGGACAGATGAGTGTCAAGAAGCTTTTGACAAAATCAAAGAATATCTGTCGAATCCACCAGTGTTGGTCCCACCCGAACCTGGAAGTCCTTTGTTCTTATACTTGACAGTGTTGGAAAATTCTTTCGGATGTGTTCTTGGGCAACATGATGTGACCGGGAAGAAAGAACAAGCCATATACTATTTGAGAAAGAAGTTCACAAGTTATGAAGCCAAGTACACTTTGTTGGAAAGAACTTGCTGCGCCCTAACTTGAGTCGCTCATAAGCTCTGGCATTGCTTGTTGGCATATACCACTTATCTCATCACCAGGCTGGATCCTTTGAAATATATATTCCAAAAGCCGATGCCCACCGAGAGATTAGCAAAATGGCAAATCCTGCTCACTGAGTTTGACATAGTCTATGTCACCCGCACGGCAATGAAGGCTCAAGCCTTGGCGGATCACCTAGCTGAAAATCCCGTTGATGACGAATATCACCCTTTGAGTACTTACTTCCCGGACGAGGAAGTAAATTCAGTTGAGGTAACTCCAGAAGACACCAATACTTGGAAAATGTTCTTTGACGGAGCTGTAAATGCAAAAGGTGTTAGGATTAGGGCAATCTTGATTTCACCCACAGGACGGTACTATCCAGCCACTGCCCGTCTTCGTTCTTCTGTACAAACAATACGGCTGAATATGAAGCTTGCATAATGGGCATGAACATGGCAATTGATATGGATGTAAAGGAGTTGTTAATCATGGGAGACTCTGACTTGATCATTAAGCAAGCTCAAAGTGAATGGAAAACTCAGGATGTTAAGCTTCTTCCATATAGACAACATGTGGAGGATCTTAGCAGGCGATTCAAATCCGTCGAATTCAGGTATATTCCTCGATTCCACAATGAGTTAGTTGATGCATTGGCTACCTTAGCTGCAATGCTGCCATATCCGGGCAATGTCCATATTGACCCATTGGAGATTCAAGTCCGAGAAAGACATGGTTATTGTAACACGATTGAAGTAGAACTCGATGTCCAAACATGTTATCATGATATTAAAAGGTTCTTGAAAGCAAAAGAATACCCGAAGCAGGACAGTGGAGATCAAAAGAGAACCATCAGAAGGCTCGCCAGCAGTTTCTTCTTAAGCGGAGAAGTGTTGTACAAAAGAACTCTGGATCTGAATCTGTTAAGGTGAGTGGATGCCAAAGAAGCTGATAAGATTATGAACGAGGTGCATTCAGGAGTATGCGGTCCCCATATGACTCCTCGCAAAGAAAATCCTGCGGGCAGGATATTACTGGATGAGCATAGAGAAAGATTATTTCAGCTTTGTCCGGAAGTGCAATTAGTGTTAGATACATGGAGACTTGATTCATGCTCCACCCTCAGAGTTGCATCCCATGTCAGCACCTTGGTCGTTCGTTGCCTGGGGAATGGATGTCACTTGGGCCAATTGAGTCGAGAGCTTCAAATGGACATAAATTTATCTTGGTTTCTATCGACTATTTAAAAAAATGGGTTGAAGTAGTCACATTCAAAGCCGTCACTAAGAAAGCAGTGGTGGACTTCGTGCATTCCAACATTATATGTGGTTTTGGTATTCCAAAAACTATCATTACTGACAATGCTGCAAAACTAAAAAATCACTTGATGAGGGAGGTATATGAACAATTTAAAATCACACACCATAATTCTACCCCTTACCGACCCAAAGCCAATGGCGCCGTTGAAGCAACCAATAAAAACATCAAGAAAATCATCAGAAAAATGATTCAAAGTTCTATGCAGTGGCACAAAAAGTTGCCTTTCGCATTATTGGGATATCGCACAATGTGCGCACATCGGTCGGGGCTACGCCTTATTTATTAGTTTACGGCACTGAAGCCGTATGTCACGACCCAAAATACCTAAGGTCGTGATGGCGCCGGAAATTAATGTCACGCAAGCCAAGTCATTAATTAATTGAAATAACTTTCCGGTTTTAACATTTATGAAAATATTTCCTTTCACTTTACTACATAATAACCAAATAAAAATCTGTCAATTAGGAACAATGGTTTGAATACTACACTTTAACAATTATAACCCAACACATATCCCAGAACCCGGTGTCATAAGTACATGAGTGATTTCTAAGAATTTATACAATAAATACGAAGCCTGTCCGAAATACAACTGGACAAGGAAATTTAAAATGAAATAAATACAGTAAGAAGGAGACTCTGTCAGCTGCGGATGGCCTCCGGATGATGCAGCTCGCCTAAGTCTCTGAATCCTCCACATTGCTATGAGAGTACCTGTGCAACAAAATACACATCAAGTGTAGCATGAGTACAAAAACAACGTGTGATCAGTAAGTCGTCCGCCTAACCTCAGAGAGGTAGTGACGAGAGGTCAAATTAGACACTTACTAAAGGTCAATTTAGAATATTTAGGTATGACGCTAATCATGATTTATCATAGGCAATTTATAAAAAAATAAGATTTAAATATTTTTCAACTCTGGTCACGTTTAACACTTTATATCTTCGTCATATTAACACAATTAATCAACATGGGTGATTTAATTAAATAATAATTAATCGACGGGAAGGAACAACTTCTTCCAAAATCTCTTTTAATAACTTTAAATCTCTGCCATTTCAAGTGATAATTTAATATTTCAGGCCAGTAATCAGGAAAAAATCATAGCAACTACGCATCAAATATCATTCGCAAGCAATACCGAGGGTCGAATGGCGCAGACCAACAATAATAAAATGTGCATTTCCTAGGGTCGAATGGCTCGAACCATAGATGCATCTATCTGCCCCGCTCGCGAATCGATCATGCGACGCGATTAAAATAATACGGGTAGAATGCTCGTGAATCATACTTGCGACTCAGGTGCTCATATGAATACACACACAAATACAGGGTCATCTCGCTCGCGAATCATTCATGCGACTCAGGCACCCAAAGTTACACATATCCACATAATAAATCCGTATTTTTATCTAGAAAACATTTTTTCTCAGGAAGGTGGTAAATTCTTATTAAAAGAAACATGAAATATAGGTTTTAAATATTTGTTTTTGAAACTCATTTGTCAAGTTTAATGATATTCCATGATACAACCCAGTCCAGGTACACAAATATCCACAGAGGAATCAATTCTCTTTCTAGAAGATTAACAAAATGAACTCTAGTTTTCTTTTAGATATTCAATTACGTTTTCGATTATATTAGCAGTTTAATATTGCAGGCAGGATTACAGGTACAACACGTCAGGCATGCTAGTGGGCCCTAGACTACCCGGACATGGCATAATAGTAGCTACGCACGGACTCCCGTCACCTTGTGCGTACGTAGCCCCCCGAAGATAATAGCATGTACTGAATTAATTCACCTAGGGGGACGATTCCCCCTCACAAAGTTAGAAAGGAAACTTACCTCGCTCTGGAATCCCAATACCGGCTTCCGAGCCCCTCCGATGACTCTAACGGACGCACAACGCTCCGAAACTACCACATAACGGAAAAGCAATGAAAATTCATCCTAATACTCACAACAAATTCAAATTATATATTTTCCCAACCTCGCTCGAAGAAATGACCAAAATGCCATAGGGCCCACATGCCCGAAAATCCAAAATTCTCGAAGATACATTCTACCCATAGCCCTAATAGTTCAACCATACAATTTACTCTACATTCCATACTCAAATTCGTGGCTAAATTCTGAATTTACATTTTCTAGGTTTCTTCAAAAATTTCCCAAATTCCTACCAATTTCCATGCATAATCCATGCATATAATCTTGTATTTATCTTACAAACGGGAGGAATTTACTTACCTTGATGCCTGACGAAAATCCCCCTTGAAATGCTCTCCAAAATCACCCATGACAAATGAAAAATGGGTGAGAAATGAAAAAAACCCAACTTTAAAACATTCTGCCCAAGCCTCCCTTCGCACCTGTGGTCCAATAGCCGCTCCTGCGGAAATTCTATCGCAGGTGCGGCTTAGACTCAACCCAGCATCACTCGCTTCTGGGGTCCTTTCTTGGCACCTACGTTTCCACAGGTGCGACCCATTTTCCGCACCTGCGGCCTCCTCAGCTCCAGCCCAAAACTCGCACCTACGGCTCCCTTAGCCGCACCCGCGGCTCCGCATCTGCGGTCAAAGCCTTCTACAACTTTAAAAATTGATCCGTTAACCACTCGGAATCCACCCGAGGCCCCCAGGACTCCGTCCAATTAAACCAGCCTGTTCTAAAACATAATGTGGACTTGCTCAAGGCCTCAAAAAATATCGAAACCATGAATCGCACCCAAAACCCAACTTTACGAACTTAGAAATTTCCAACTTCTACATCCGATGCCGAAACCTATCAAATCACGTTCGATTGACCCCAAATTTTGCACACAAGTCGTATTCAACGTTGCGGACCTTCTCCAACTTCCGGAATCGCATTCCGACCTCGATATCAAAACTTCCACTTCCGGTCGGATTTCTCAAAAACCTTCACATTTCTATCTTTAGCCAAATGACTTCAAAATGACATACGGACATCCAAATTCATTTCCGATCGCGCTCCCAACTCAATCACCATACGAAGCTATTCCTAGACTCGGAATCCCAAACGGACATCCACAACACCAAAATGCACTTCAAGCCTAAATTTATGAAATTCTTCTAAAATGCTAACTTCCACAATATTCGTTGAAACGCTCCCGGGTTATCCAAACCCGATCCGGACATACTCCCAAGTCTGAAATAATCATACAAACCTACAGGAACCTTCAAATCCTGATTCGGAGGTCGTTTACTCAAAATTTCAATCTTAGTTGATTTCTCCCACTTAAGGCTTCTGACATGAGAATTTTCTTTCCAATTCAATTTTAAACTTCCTGAAATTCAATTCCGACCACACCTACAAGTCATAACACCTGAAATGAAGCTGCTCACGACTTCCAACCGTTGAATGACGCGCTAGATCTCAAAACAACCGGTCGGGTCGTTACAGTCTCCCCCACTTAAACCGACGTTCGTCTTCGAACGTGCTAAGAACTGCTCTAGAGTTATCCGAAATCATTGCTTAACACCTCGAGCACCTGATCGTGCTACCACAACCCAGTTTAGTACATTAGCTTGATCACATTTGAAGATTTCTTCTTTTATCCATATAATAAGCTCAGAATTAATTCAAACACCTGAAATTCCTCTGCCAAGCCTAGTTCCAATATATAAATACCGCATCAATTACCACATGACATGCTAGAACATGACTGCATGCCTTTGCTGAATTAGCACCATGCACCGCGAGATTCATCATCTAACCACAATGACGTTCCATGAACCTTAATAGCCAAAATTCCACGAATCTGAT
>ML316037.1:0-59901 GCA_005239505.1 Nicotiana paniculata | reverse complement strand
TGTAACGCCAAACATAGAGTCCTGAATCATTGTTGCTCTAAATTATCAAGAGCACCCCATGGATTTGGAGTGTGGAAGAACATCTATAAGCTATGGGAAGAATTCTCAGTGAACAAACACTTTTTAGTGGGGAATGGTCAACATATCAAGTTTTGGAAGGACAAGTGGTTAGGAAGCATGCTTTGATGAATGACTACCCTGCAATATTTCAGATATCCAGAGATCCAGATTAACAATCTTGCAGTGTAGGGATCGCGACACCTGGAACATATTATGCAGAAAGAACTTGCAAGATTGAGAATGTGAAGAGCTAGTTAGACTACTAGCCACACTGAATGGCTACTCCTGTAACAACCGATTATCAGACTAATTCAGATGGGGGGAATGCACATGCAGGAAGGTACTACATGAAAGCATCTTACAAGTTATCAGAAGCTCAAAATGCAATCACTGACCACTGGACTTGGAAGCTAATATGGAAAGTTAAACTGCCACTTCAAGTTGCATGTTTCAACTGGACTACTCTCCATGGATCATGTCTAACACAGGACAACTTAGTCAGAAGAAATTTTCAGATTGTCAATAGATGCTACATGTGCCAGAGGGAGGCAGAATCACATAGCCATCTCTTCCTACACTGCCCAATTGCAGCAGAGCTCTGAAATATGTTTATTTCTCTTTTTGGACTCAGATGGGTCATGCCACATAATATCAGGGAGGCTTTTGAGAGTTATAGCTTTTGGAAAGTTGACAGCACCATCAAGAAAGTCTGGAAGATGGTTCCTGCATCTATCTTTTAGAGTATCTGGAAGGAAAGGAATAGCAGATGTTTTGATGGACTATAAACTACTTTCCAATATCTCAAAGCTAATTTTATTATAATTTTATTCACTTGCGTTTATTTATCCCCCATATATTCCCCTGATAGTTATTTGAATTTTGCTAGCTCCTTAGTATTATCCTGAACATATGTAATGGAGCTGACATTATTCCTTTTTGATATAACTCTTTTGCAACTATTATGCATCTTCTTGATTCCAACAATGTAATTAATTACTTCATCAAAAAATAATTGTGGGGTTACATCTTGAAAACCAAAGATCAGGTATTTCAAGTTCTCCAGAAGTTTCATGCTCTGGTGGAAAGGGAGACATGTCGAAAGCTAAAGCGTCTCCGAAATGACAATGGAGGTGAGTACACTTCAAGGGAATTTGAAGAGTATTGTTCAAGTAACGGATCAGACATGAAAAGATAATTCCTGGAACCCCACAACACAATGGCGTAGCTGAGAGGATGAACTGCACCATTGTTGAGAAGGTGAAAAGCATGCTCAGAATGGCTAAACTGCCCAAGTCATTCGGGGGTGAAGCAGTTCAGACAGCCTGTTACTTGATCAATAGGAGTCCATCAGTTTCATTGGAGTTCGACATCCCAAAAAGATTTTGGACCAATAAGGAGGTGTCCTACTCATAACTAAAGGTGTTCGGTGATAGAGTTTTTGCACATGTACCAAAGGAGCAGAAAACAAAGGTGGATGATAAATTTGTCCCCTGCATATTCATCAGATATGGAGATGAAGAATTCGGGTACAGATTGTGGGATCCTGTAAGAAGAAGGTCATTAGAAGCAGAGATGTAATCTTCCGAGAAAGTGAAGTTGGAGATGTAGATGATCAGTCAGAGAAGGCCAAGAATACCATAATCCCCAACCTTGTTAGCATTCCTTCTACTTCTAACAATCCCATAAGTGCAAAAAGTAGGGCCGACGAGGTTCCCAAGCAGGGGGAGCAACCTGATGAGGTTATTGACATGGGGAAAAACTTGATGATGATTTCAAGCAAGTGGAGTACCCCACTCCCCTCTGAGGAGATCAGAAATACCAAGGGTAGAGTCATGCAGGTACCCTTCCACAGAGTATGTCCTCATCAGTGATGAGGGGGAGCCAAAAAGTCTTAAAGAGGTGTTGTCCCATCCAGAAAAGAACCAGTGGATGAAATTCATGCAAGAAGAGATGGAATATCTACAGAAAAATAGCACGTACAAACTAGTTGAACTTCCAAAGGGTAAAAAATCACTCAAATACAAGTGGGTCTTGAAACTCAAGAAAGATGAAAATGACAAGCTGGTCAAATACAAAGCTCGATTGGTGGTTAAAGGCTTTGAACAGAAGAAAGGTATTGATTTTGATGAAATTTTCTCACATGTTGTCAAAATGACTTCTATCCGTACAATCTTGAGCTTAGCAGCTAGCCTAGATCTTGAAGTGGAGCAGTTGGATGTGAAAACTGCATTTCTTCATAGAGATTTGGAAGAGGAGATTTATATGGAGCAGCCAGAAGGATTTGAAGTAGCTGGAATGAAACACATGGTGTGAAAATTGAATAAGAGCCTTTATGGGTTGAAGCAGGCACTAAGGCAGTGGTATATGAAGTTTGACTCATTCATGAAAAGTCAAACATACATAAAGACCTATTTTGATCGATGTGTATACTTTAAAAGATTTTCTGATAACAACTTCATTATATTGTTATTGTATGTGGATGACATGCTGATTGTAGGACAAGATAAGGAATTGATTGCAAATTTTAAGAGAGATTTGTCCAAGTCATTTGATATGAAGGACTTGGGCCCAGCACAACAAATTCTGGGATGAAGATAGTTCGAGAGCGAACAAGCAGAAAGTTGTGGCTATCTTAGGAGAAGTACATTGAACGTGTGCTGGAACGCTTCAATATGAAAAGTGCTAAGCCAATCAGCACACCTCTTGTTGGTCATCTGAAGTTGAGCAAGAAGATGTGTCCTACAACAATGGAGGAGAAAGGGAACATGGCTAGAGTTCCTTATTCTTCAGTAGTCGGAAGCTTGATGTATGCAATGGTATGCATCAGACCTGATATTGCTCATGCAGTTGGTGTTGTTAGCAGGTTCCTTGAAAATCCTGAAAAAGAACATTGGGAAGCACTCAAGTGGATACTGATGTACCTAAGAGGTACTGTTGGAGATTGCTTGTATTTTGGAGGATCTGGTCTAATCTTGAAGGGCTACACAGATGCTGATATGGCAGGTGATCTTGATAATTGTAAATTCACTACTGGATACATGTCCACATTTTCAGGGGGAGTTATATCATGGCAGTCGAAGTTGCAGAAGTGTGTCGCACTCTCTACAACTGAAGCAGAGTATATTGCCGCTACTGAAGCTGGCAGGGAGATGATATGGCTAAAACGGTTTTCTCAAGAACTTGGATTGCAGCAGAAGGAATATATACTCTATTCCGACTATCAAAGTACAATAGACTTGAGCAAAAACATCATGTATCATGCAAGGACGAAACATATCGACGTAAGATAACGCTGGATTCGACAAAGGATAGAGGATGGATCTATGCAGGACAACAAGATCCATACAAGTGAGAATCCTTCAGATATGCTGACCAAGGTGGTACCGAGAGACAAGTTCGAGCTATGCAAATAACTTGTCGGCATGCACTCAAACTAGAAACCCTGATTTTACCTCTTTTAGGTGAATGGGACTGGAGAGGGATATTGTGGGGTCCATCCCGTTTGTAATAGGCATATGCCTATGATTACTTTGGCCCCAAGTTTTGGAAATGAATGGAGGAGAATTGAAGCTCCTCCAGTAGCATTCTTGGAGGCTACGTATTTTCTCCTGTAAAAGGAGAGTTCTTTCACTTCTTTCAACACACCAACAAAGAGAGAAAGAAAGAGTGAGGCATCACAGACAGGGTATAAGAAAAGAGTCTGTGAGGAAAATAGAGAGTGTGAGCGATACTGTAGTGAGGTGGGATATCAAAAGGGGATTATTTCTTTTGAGTGTTGTAGTGGTCTTTGGAGTATTTTACTCAGGTCTACAAAGTGTAAATTTTCTTGCTATAGTGATATCAATTGCTCGTCTCAGGGTCGTGATTTTTTCCCTTATTCAGAAGGGTTTTCCTTGTAAAAATCTTGGTGTCGTTGTTACTCTTTTATTCTTGTTGATTACCGTATCTCAGTGCTATATTATTATTCCGTTTTTATCACCGTAAATATTATCACTGTGGGAGATTTGTTCCCAACATAACTATATCTCCTTATGCTTTGTGCTCAAGTCTCACTCCTTCAGGTAAGCACATGGCAGTCGCAACCTTGGTTGTGCTCGCCTTTTCATTTCATTGTTATAATGAAGTTGCAAAAACAACTTGGGGAGAGAGCTAAAACCTTCCCACAGGGTACTGAAATCAATGGTTCCCCGTCCCGGTATTCTTTCTTTTCTGATCCTTGAACCAAACATAGTGTTGATACTGGAATGCATTAATTTGGAATTCAATAATATGAAAACAGCCAAGTTAACCTACTAGAAATTTGAATAAAAAGTACCTTGCAGCAATTATAGACAGATTATCTTAAAAGGAGAGCATTATGTTATATAATGAAGGTAAAATATTATGCAACAAGTGATGCGAGGAAAAAACAGGGTAAAATACAGAGGAAATAGTAGTACTAATTTTACAGCTATTTTTTCTTCTCCAAATGAGGGTACAGTCGCTGGAAACGCAAGACTGCCCATATCAAGTGTCGCAAACCAATCTCAGGAAACAATACCTTTGGTGAATACAGTAAACAGCTTGTCGTCTGCCAAAGGAGGAAATTGCTAAGGCGAGTTTCACCTGAAGTTCGGATTAACATATCAGGATCAGGTGCCAATCTCATGTACATATGCCTCTCTATATCTACCAGCTTTATGATCTGATTTAGCTCCTGTATCTCTTTAATTACTTCAACATTTTGAGGTTGGTTCGCATTAAGTTCTTGGATTTCATTCCATTTCTCTTGGCAGGATGATTGAACAGCATGCACGATTTCATCTGTCGAAGAATATGCCACACAAATGAGGAGAGTGCTATTGGTGTTGTTGGCAGTGGATTGCATTGCTTTCTCAGCTGCAACTCTAACTGGCTCGCTAAGAAGCTTCAGGTTTCCTACGAAATGTACCCTCACTCCGTATTGATGGACAACGCTTTCTTTATGGAGTAATCCTTCGATTTTCTCCAGCATTAAGTCCATCAAATACTGGACTTCCTCCGGCTTTCTTTTGAAATTATCGATGCTAAATGCATATATTGTCATGTATTTGACACCTAATACATAGCAATATTTGAGCATTGACATGACAGCCATAAATCCAGCTCTGTATCCATTGCCTGCTGACATATTCCGTTTCTTTGCATACCTCCGATTCCCATCCAGAATAAAGGCGACGTGGTTTGGAGTTGGACCTACAGATAAAATGCGGAACAAAGGTTTAAGCATGTAGAGGAGTGAACTCTCAAACAACTTCCCTGTTAAACCATCCATACTCTTCAACATTTTCCAATCCGAACCAAGTTCATGGGACTGCAACATAAGAGTCAGAAGCTGCAGTCAACATTGAGATAAACCAAAAACATGAAGGAAAAGTTCAGAGAAGTATATATATTACTATATTTAAAAGAAGATACTAAAACATGCTGTTGCAAAAAAAAAAGAGTGTGTACCCTTAAATGGACGCTGAAATAGTGCAGTCAAAGCTAAGTAAAAAGTGGATTATATACTATGAAAGAAGAAGCAGGATCTTGTTTGTTTGCAGCGTTCTCCGTGCGAGCATATTATATGGGCATTTGTTGACGGTATGTACGCAAATTAAAGCTCTGTATTAGAGAAAGAGATTCACTTAACAACAATTCACAGCTTTTGCATGATGGCCTTTTTTAACGTACTAGCAGCAACGTATGTATTTAGCATTCCTAAATAATGTATGCAATGTTTCTTAAGAAAGAAACTAAATTAGATCAAGGCTACACTTATGACCGGAAAACTATAACTAAGTGTCATTAATAGTAGTTGAAAAAAAATTATGGACTCAAAATGAGTGTGCCGAGATTTTAATCAATTTGTTCATTCCAGGAATTTATTGGACTGTTTGTGATGATATTATAATGAGAATATATTTTGATATACAGTGGATTTCAAATCCAAATAAAGACTTTAGCTCCAATTTCTTGTTTAGTATATCTGCCTTTTCCTTGCTGTCGAAATAACTGTGAGTTAGTAACCTAATCCAGATTGACCCGTATTAGAACTAAATCCTGGCTAACATTATACTGCAACGTTCAGTTTAATGAACACTCCAAAATACTAATCTCAATTCTCAACTGTATTGGGGAAATTCGGTCTTACCTCGTGGCATACCAAAATGATTACACGTAGAGGAAGCGGTTCAAAATCCACGTAGTGTAAGCGGAAACCTGGGAGCAGTGGAACCGTGACTAGGGCCATCCATTCCAATATGAAACAAGGACAACCGGAAGAGCATGCACCCAGAGCAGATTAAATACTTTCGGTGTCGAACTTCGGTGTATCCCGAGCCTTCCTGAGAGTGTGGCCCCCGTCTGTTACGCTATTGTAGTTACTACTGGCGAGGATCTCGTCAGCCCACTAACCACATACTCAGCGTGTAGGCTAGAAACTCCGAACGGCCACATCCTGTTTAGGCTATAAATACCTTACTTTATTCACTTGTAACACATATCTATAACATTCTAGATTACTCACTATGTACTCGTATTCCTGCGAAGCTATATTTCTCATTGTATCCATTAAGGCTTGTAATTCATTACAACATAGCCACATTCGAGACTCAATTCGTTTCTTTTCATTATTTTTCAAAAATCGAAGGGACTATCTGTATTCCGTTAAAATCGGGCCCACTGGATTTTACTATTTGATCGAGATCAGGATGTTGAATCGAAGGCCGACTTCGATTAAATCACGAGGATAAGGTACCGAGTTCACGATCAAAGTAGTTGTTGCGATCGAGGTTGGTAACAATCGAAGCTAAGTGAGACAGGCACCTAGTAAGATCAGAGACGGCATAGTATCAGAAAAGCGAGATACTCGTGACTGGTCGAGGATCACGGCGTAAATCTCGGAACGGATCAAATCAGAAGCGGTTAATTAGCTAATCATGTGATTTCCTTCTGTAAATAAAGTTTACCATAAGTAGAATTCCTCTACTATATAAAGGGGAGTTTTAATCATTTGTAATCATCATTTTTCACAGAGATTAAAGCAATATAATTCTTTCTTCCTCGCTTACATTATTGTTCATCAGCTTGCTCTATTTTCTAATTGTTCTTGCTCCTATCAGTTCGAGAGTACTTCAACTCGAGGGCTGAGTTCTGTCTGAACAACAGGTTTGTTTTACTTGTAATTTAATTCTGTCATTTATCTTCATATTTACCAATTGGTGTTAGGTGAAATCACATATCCTTAAAACCACAATATAAGTTTAATTGTTATCCAAATTTTAGGGTAAACAGTTTGGCGCCTACCGTGGGGCTAAGGATAATAGTGATTGCTTAATATTAACACACACTACTTTACGCTTGTTCTTGTAAGTATTTTTGTTTTCAGGATAAAACATGTCAAACTCAAAAACAGCGCCCACACATGGTGACAACGACCTCGAATTTCACGGGAAAAATGACAATATAGCCGCCCCAGGGATCGAGGTGCCTGAGGCTGATCTCGAGGGAGAACCAATTTCAAATCCAGTCGACATCAGTTCACATATCGCCCTAAATGCAAATTTGGGCGCTGACCTCGAAGGAAGCATACGCAGAGAAGGCCGATCTGATGGTCGAGGTATGCAGGGCGGAGGAAATGGTGGAGTCAGCCTTCAATTGATATTTGAAATGTTACAGGCTGAACAAGCCGCTATAGCACAACTACAAAACCAGCATCGAACGTCGAGTGGGGTTGAACCAGAAGTCGTCCACAGAACCGAGCCAGTACCAGAGAGATCGAATACAATCGAATCGGGGACTGACCCCGCTGTAATGAAAATGCTCGAGGATCTCACTAAACGAATTTGAATCGGGAGAAAAGAAAATCGAGGAAAATGATAAGAAGGTAGAGACATACAATTCCGGGGTTGACCAAATACCAGGGGCACCGCCGATTTTAAAAGGTATGGACTCAAAGAAGTTTGTGCAGAAGCCGTTCCCTCCAAGTGCGGCTCCGAAGCCCATTCTGAAGAAGTTTTGCATGCCCGAAATCCCTAAGTACAACGAGACCACCGATCCTAATAAGCATTCCACCTCCTATACATACACCATAAAAGGAAATGATTTGGAAGATGATGAGATCGAATATGTTCTACTAAGGAAATTTGGGAAAACTCTATCGAAGGGAGCAATGATCTGGTATCACAATCTACCACTTAATTCCATCGACTCATTCGTCATGCTTGCGGAATCTTTCGTGAAGCCACATGTCGGGGCAATAAAGGTTGCGACGAGGAAATCAAACCTTTTCAAGGTGAAACAGGAGGATAACAAAATGTTGAGGGAGTTCGTATCTCAGTTCCAGATATAACACATGGAACTACCACCGATCACAGACGATTGGTATGTTCAAGCCTTCACGCAAGGTTTGAACGAATGAAGTTCGGTGGCATCGCGTCAACTGAAGCAGAATTTAATTGAATATCCGGCGGTAGCCTGGGCCGATGTACATAATCGGTACCAGTCGAAGATCAGGGTTGAGGATGATCAATTGGGGACCCACTCCGGTTCCATATATTCGAACAGGCCCGTAGGCAGAAATCAGAGGGATATCGACAGGGAACCACGGTCGAATAGAGACCGATATCAGCTATACAACATAGATCGTAGAAACAGCGGACCAGGATGCAATTCCATTCGAAACGATCGAGGGCAGAGCTCTCGAGGACTCATGAGCAAAAGTGGTTTCGATAATCATGTTGATCCCACAGAGGCACCACGATTATCGGAGTACAACTTCAATATCGACGCATCAGGTATTGTGTCGGCCATTAGGAGAATCAAAGATACTAGATGGCCCAGACCACTACAAATCGATCCTTCCCAAATAAACCCCAATCAAATATGCAAATACCATGAAACACATGGCCACAGAACCGAAGACTGCAGACAACTGAGGAAAGAGGTAGCTCGTCTATTTAACCAGGGCCACCTTCTAGAGTTCTTGAGCGATCGAGCTAAGAACCATTTCAGATTCAGGGATGCCAACAGGAAAAACGAGCAGGAAGAACCACAACACGTGATTCATATGATCGTTGGTGGGGTCGATATTCCACAAGGGCCAGTGTTCAAACGCACTAAAGTATCCATTACTAGGGAAAAAAGGACCCGAGATTATGTGGCAGAATGCAACGTGTCATTCAACGATGAGGAAGTATAATGGATCTCTCAACCCCACAATGACGCTCTGGTAATTTCCATCCTTATGAATAAAATTTAGGTTAAGCATGTTTTTTTTATTAAACTCAAACTGTATTAATCAAAAGTATATATGTACAAAGTCGTGTAACTACTGACCAGCTACAATCCAGTATCTATAAACTCATCCTAGATTGCAGTTGCATTTTCCAACTAACCAACTAGGCATTGCTGCTAATCACAAGAAAATTAAACAGTTCATTACATAACCAGCTAAGCAAATCTGTCTAAACTATGTAATGTCTGTTGCCACTTAGGTTGTCCTCTGCCTAGTGTGTGCACATGTAGGACAATTTCTCTGCATATTTTGTGTTCCTCAAAGACACCTTGCTGGAAGCGAATCATGTTTCTCTCCCTCCATATAGTGTATATGAGCATAGCAAACACATAGCTAATGATTGCAGCTTTTCATGTCTTTTTCCTAGCCATCCCGCTTGCCCAATTAAGCTCATCTTTCCATCCCCTTATGCTCCTTTTCATTCCTAGCCATAGCAGTAATCTGGTCCAAACTCTGCTAGTAACTGGGCATTCAAAGAAAAGGTGATGCAGTGCTTCAGTAGTAGCTTTGCATAAGACACAATCCTGCGGCACCTGTATTCCAAGAGCAGCTTTTTATAAGTGTGTTTTAATTGATCCAGGGAGCTCGGCAAATATTATTCGATCGAGGGTTGTGGAGTAGCTCGGCCTACAAGATCAAATCGTACCCGCAGCTCGAGTCCTGAATGGTTTTAACATGGCCAGCAAAACAGCTAAAGGTGAAATTATTTTACCGGTAAACATAGCTGGGACTATTCAAGAAACCAAGTTCCATGTAATCGAGGGCAATATTAGGTACAACACCCTGCTCGAAAGACCCTGGATTCACAATATGACGGCAGTCCCTTCAACCTTTCACAAATTATGCTGAAATTCCCAATGCCAGATGGAGTGAATACAGTGTATAGGGAACAAAATGCGGCAAAAGAGATGTTCGTGGTCAATGAGATAATATCGATATCGATGCTTTCATCAACAAAGGGATCGGAGACCAAAGGAAAACAGGAGGTTAAATAGCAACCACTACCACCAACCTCGACCCAGTCGGAGAAGCAGGGAACGGATGAGGACGATGACTACTGGATCCTCCGATCCTTCATAATCCCCGAGGATTTTGACGCCACCAAATCAACAGTCGAAGATCTGGAACGGGTCATATTGATCGAATACTTACCCGATCGAAAGGTATACCTAGGTACAGGGTTAACCCCCGAAATCACGAAAGAACTCATTAAATTGCTTATCGATAAAATGGATTATTTTCTTGGTCCCACTTAGATATGACAGGGATCCCACTGGAGATCACAACACATCGATTAAGCCTGGACCCGAAGTTTAGACCGGTAAAACAAAAGAGAAGGCTCCAGTCCGAGGTAAAACATGCATTCATCAAGGACGAGTTAACCAAACTTCTCAAAATAGGATCCATTCTGGAAGTAAAATATCCCGAATGGTTGGCAAACGTAGTTGTAGTCCCTAAAAAGGGGAACAAACTTAGAATGTGCGTGGATTATAAAGATTTGAACAAAGCATGTCCCAAAGTCTCTTTTCCTCTGCCGAATATCGATCGCATGATCGATGCCACCACCGGCCACGAGATCCTTAGTTTTCTCGACGCCTACTCCAGGTACAATCAAATTCAAATGAACCCGGAGGATCAGGAAAAGACTTCATTCATCACTAAGTATAGCCCTTATTGTTATAATGTAATGTTGTTTAGGCTAAAAAATGCTGGTGCTACTTACCAACGCCTAATGAACTGAATCTTTGAAGAGAAAACAGGTAAATCAATGGAGGTCTATATTGACGATATGCTAGTTAAGTCCATGCGCGCAGCGCACAGAGGACCATTTAATACATTTGCAAGAAACCTTCAATATATTGAGAAAATACAACATGAAGCTCAATCCTGAGAAATGTGCATTCGGGGTCGGTTCGGGCAAGTTCCTCGACTTTATGGTGTCAAATCGGGGGATTGAGATCAACCCTGATAAAATCAAGGCAATCGAAGACATCACGGACGTGGACAGTGTTAAGGTCATACAAAGATTAACAGGGCGGATAGCCGCCTTAGGCCGGTTTATCTCGAGGTCTTCAGATCCAAGTCACATGTTCTTCGCACTGCTCAAAAAGAAGAACAATTTTGCTTGGACCACGGAATACCAACAGGCATTGGAAAAATTAAAATGGCACCTCTCGAGCCCACCACTATTTCATACTCCGAAAGCGGATGAGTAACTCTACTTGTACTTAGCAGTCTCGGAAGTCGCGGTAAGTGGAGTCCTAGTTCGAGAGGATCAAGGTACGCAATTTCCTGTTTACTATGTTAGTCGGACTTTAGGTGAGGTCGAGAACCGGTACCTACACTTAGAAAAATTAGCGCTTTCTCTAATAAGCGCCTCTAGAAAATTAAAACCATATTTTCAGTGTCACCTAATTTGTTTGGTGAGCACTTATCCTCTTTGTAATGTTTTGCACAAGCCCAAACACTCGGGCCAAAAATCAGTGGGTATGATATCGAGTATCAACCCCGAACGGCCATCAAATCTCAAATCTTAGCAGACTTCGTGGCCGACTTCACGCCACCCTTCGTACCCGAGGTCGAAAAGGAACTATTTTTAAAAACGGGTACATCTTTGGGGGTGTGGATCCTTTTCACAGATGGCGCTTCGAATGTGAAGGGGTCCAGGCTAGGCATTATTTTGAAGCCGCCCACAAGCAATACAATTAGATAATCTATCAAAACTTCTAAGTTTACTAACAATAAGGCCGAGTATGAGGTCATGATTGCAGGTCTAGGGCTAGCTAAAAGCTTGGGAGCAGAGGTCATCGAGGCCAAATGTCACTCCCTACTTGTGGTAAACCAAGTCAACAGGACCTTCGAGGTTCGAGAAGATCGAATGCAAAGGTACTTGGAAAAACTGCAAGAAACCCTACATTGGTTTAAAGAATGGACCCTACAGCATGTACCTCGAGAACAAAACAGTAAGTTCGATGCCCTTGTAAATTTGGGGTCATCAGTCGAAGACGACGAAATTAGCTCGGGGACTGTCGTACAACTTTCAAATTCAGTAATCGAAGAAGGCCACACCGAAATAAACTCCAAAATCCTAACTTGGGATTGGAGGAATAAATTTATCGAGTATCTAAAAAATGGGAAGCTCTCAACGAACCCTAAAGAATCGAGGACTCTACGAACAAAGGTTGCACGATTCATATTGGCCGAAGATGGAACACTATACAGAAGGATGTTCGATGGACCATTGGCAATATGTTTGGGTCCGGGAAACAACGACTACGTCCTACGATAAATTCACGAGGGTACTTGTGGAAACCATTCTGGTGCTGAATCATTGGTTCACGAAGTCATCAGAGCAGGATACTATTGGGCCAATATGGGAAAAGATACTAAGGAATTCGTTCGGAAATGCGACAAGTGCCAAAGATATGCGTCAATGATCCACCAGCCCAGAGAGCAACTTCATTCAGTCATATCCCCATGGCCATTCCTGAAATGGGGAATGGATATCGTCGTCCCTCTGCCATCGGACCCAGGTAAAGCTAAATTCATTTTATTTATGACTGACTATTTCTCTAAATGGCTTGAAGCACAGACTTTTGAGAAAGTCAGAGAAAAAGAAGTTATAGACTTCATATGGGATCAAATCATATGCCGATTCGGGATACCTGCCGAAATCGTATGCGACAATGGAAAACAATTCATCGGCAGCAAAATAACAATGTTTCTCGAAGATCACAAAATAAAAAGGATCTTGTCAACTCTGTACCATCCTAGTGGGAATGGGCAGGCCGAATCAAAAAACAAGATCATCATTCAGAATCTAAAGAAAAGATTGAACGACGCTAAGAGAAAGTGGAGAGAAATATTACCCGAAGTCCTTTGGGCGTATCGAACAACGTCAAAATCCAGTACGGGGGCAACACCGTTCTCCTTAGTATATGGCGACAAAGCTCTGATCCCGGTCAAGGTCGGGGAATCTAGCATTATGTTTCAATACACAACGGAAGAATCAAATCATGAGGCCATTAATACAAGCCTCTAATTACTAGATGAAAAACAGGAAGTCGCCCTCGTCTGAATGGCCGCACAAAAACAGCGCATCGAAAGGTACTACAATCGCACTTCGCCACTTTAGAATCGGGACTTAGCTCTGATAAAAGTCACCCTCAATAATCGAGACCCAAATGAAGGACAACTCGGCCCAAATTGGGAAAGACCGTATCAGGTCCTCGATATCATCGGAAAGGGATCCTAGAAACTTGGCACGATGAACGGCGAACACTTGCCGAATAATTGGAACATATCACTCCTCAAACAATATTATTGCTAAGGTATGACCTTCTCCTTTTTTTCATTTATATTTTATACTAACTTGTTGCAGGTGTTCGATCGAAGGCATCGAAGTTTCATCCAAACATGAATTCCTTAGATCTGAAAGCACGCGTTGCATTCTTTTTCCCTTCGACTAGGTTTTGTCCCAAATGGATTTTTCTGGCAAGGTTTTTAACGAGTCAACCATTGTTCGTGATAACTTAGAGCAATTCAATAGTATTTGAGGCTTCTTAAAAATCAACCTCGAATACTGGGGGCACCACCATCGAATGTTATGTTTTCAAGGAAAATACTTCGTGTCAATAGGGTCTCGATAGGTAAATTTTGTAAAGGGCCAAAAGGTCGAATGAACCGTGCTCATGTAGATTACTCGAGACCTAATGGCAAAACATGTACGCATGTATAATCTATTGAAAGACGTATTTTTTACTTACCAGATGTTCCATGCCTTAGAGAAATTTCTACTTCACATTTTCATACTTATGATCTATTGCGGAAACTGGCTCAAGGGCTGATCGCAGCTAAAGCTCGATGATTAACCCCGTGTTCGGGGACTGCCGTCCAAAAATTGACATGTTTGAATTATTAAACATCGAGACTATAAGACCTTAAAAAGGCAATCCTTGATTTTGTAGGCCAAGGTCACCCCACTCGGGGACTGACAGTTGAACAAGTTCGAAGTATAATTGAGAAAATAAGCCTAAGAGGAAGGTCCCAAGTCTACGAACAAACTAATGCAGTTTGGAGACGTCTGAATTCCGTAATAAAAAATAGGCCTTTGAATTATTTTATAAACGGTTTAGAAGGCTACCCTCGGCAAAATAACAAAAGGGTTTCGACAACATCAGCCCTCAAAACACCCTAAGGGGTATCGAACTATTCGAACCATCGAACAATTTTGTACTAAACAAAATTATGCTAAGGCACAAAAAATCAAAGGGTTTCGATAACACTAAACCGCTAAGGCATGAAAAATTCTCATATACTTAACTTTTTAAGCCGAAAAATGGGAAAAAAACACTCTTTTGAGGCCATATCGGCCTGATTCAAGAGCTTAAGGGCCGTTATATTTTTCGAGTTCGAACAAGTACTCACTCGACTACAAAGACTATATTGGTCTGACTTTGATCAAATTGCCTAAGTTTCGAGTTCACAAACAAATTTTCACAAGGCATAAATGAGTCGAAATTCTCACAAGGCATGAAGTGTATCAAAATTTTCATAAGGCATAAAGAAAATCATAATTTTCACAAGTCAAAAGTCGAGACAAAGATCAAAAAGGAAATATTTTATATATGTGAAGATATTTACAAGGGACCAGTCGAGGTCCTACACAAAAGAAAAAAGAAAAAGAAAAATACAAAAGCTCCTAAATATTCTCAGGGGGAGCCTTTTCATAGGGGTCCTCCCCATTCTCGGACCCACTCTTGCTGCCATCATCACCGTCTTCGTCATCGGAAGTAGCTAGCGCTCTAGCATCAGCTTCATGCTCTTTTGCCTTTGTTATCTCTTCGGCAAGATCGAAACCTCGAGCATGGATCTCCTCGAGGGTTTCCCTCTGAGATTGGAATTTATCAAGTTCTACAATCCAATGTGCTCGTGTTTGAGCAGTCTCGGTGTCCTCTCTCGCTTGAACTTGAGTGGCTTCAGCATCGGCCCGATAGATAGCCACTATAGCATCGGCGTTGGTCTTTGCTTTTTCGGCCTTAGATTTGGCCTTTGCGAGTTCAGAAACCAACTGAGCCTCGAGCTCCTCTATCTTTGCCTAATTTGAGCTCTTTCCTTCATGCCTCGAAGTTGGCCTTCGACCGATGACAATCGGGCTAGAGCAGCCTCTTTCTCTGCAGCAAGGCGGTCCATGCCTTCCTTCCACCTGTAGGGCTCCGCCTTAATTGTCTTGATATCCTTTTGGAACTGCTCGATCCTCTTGATCTTTTGTTGCAGCTGTGATATTGAAATATTAGCCTTCGTTCCCGATCAAGCCCATGAGTTTTTAAAAGTATCATTACCTGCTCGATCAAGTCAGTCTGCTCCTTGTGAGACTTAGCCAATTCGGCTCAAAGGTCCTTAATCTCCTCATCATTTTGCCCGCAGAGGAGTTTGAGGGCATTCCTCTCCTCCGAAATCCTTTGGAGGTCGGCCTCACATTGCCTCAGTTCAGTCCGAGATTTGGAAAAAGCATGTATGGAAAAGGAAGGGAGTTAGAAAGAAGACGGAGGACTACAACATCAACGAAGGGATTAATACTTACTTGGTTCAGGATTCGAAGAGACTGGATGCATCGTTCATGTTGGAAGCATCTTCGACCCTGGTAAAGTAATCTCGGAAGGGATCCTCCCCTACGGGGACTCCGCCTACCTCGGGGGTCCTCAAAGCTTGAGCATCTCGGATCGCCTCTTCGGAAAAGGCAGGAAGAATTAGTGAGTCACCTACTATCACTGCCCCAAATGATTAACTTCGGGCGTTCTTTTCAACTCGAGGGGTTTCGGGACCGGCCCCCTCGGACATGCTCGTCGTTTGACGGGGGCAGCCTCGATCTCAGGTGATTCAGGAACTTTGCCTGAATACTTCTCCAAGGCTTCCTCAGCACGAAGCGGGGCCTCACCAACCACCACTGATTCAGCAGCCTTGGGGGCCTCGATGGTTTTCTTCACTCGGGTCAGCAGCACCGAGTCATCATCTTCATCTGCTTCTTCTTCCTCCCTTAGCCGTTGAGGTATATGGGCAGGGACAGTATCTATCTTCGATTTGCTAATCAAACTCTTCTTCTTCTTGGGCTTTGAGTCCTTAGAGGTCGAGGCCCTTTTTCTCTTGTTATCTTTCGCCGGTTTCGGTACCGGAGCCGAAGCTTCTTCCTCGCCAGACGGAGGTCTCATGATCGCATCTTTGTTCAGGCCTACACATAAGAAAATTGAATGAGTACAAAAAGATATTATGATCTCATCGGCCTTTTGCTAAATCGCGCCAACAGCGCTCGGCGTACGAAGAGGTCGAGGCCAGTTTCCGAACCTAGCTCTCAAGATCGGGGATCGCACGGGGCATCCAAGCAACCGCTACATCGTGAAAGAAGGCATTAATAAGAAAAGGTATAAGGATAAAATAGTGCACGGAAACTAACAGTGAAATAATACTTACGCTTCATGTTCCATTTCTCAGGAAATGGCATCTTCTCTTTCGGGATGAGGTCGGAGGTATGAACTCGAACGAACCTACCCACCTAGCCTCAATCCTTGTCCTCATCGATAATCGAGAACAACACCTTGGTTGCTCGACACTGAAGTTTAATCAACCCTCGATAGATATGGGGGATGTACAACCTAATGAGGTGGTCGAGGGTGAATGGCATCCCCTCGACTTTGCTTGAAAAGACTCAGAGCATGATGGTTATTCGCCAAAAAGAATGATGGATTTGGCCTAGGGTTATCTGGTACTAATGGCAGAAGTCGATGATGACGGGGTCGAGGGGTCCCAGCGTGAAAGGATAAGTGTAAACACTCGGATACCCTTCCACGTGGGTGGTGATACTTTCTTCGGAGGTTGGAATCACCACCTCTTTATTCCCCCAGTGGCAGTCTATCTTCACCTGCTCGAGGTACCTCTCAGTTATCGAGCAAATGTACCTCGTCATATGCTCGCATCGACCAGGGACCGAGGAAGCTTTCTCGATCTTAAAGTCGGATTTAAGGCTGCACGGACCAGGAACACACTCTTCAGGGAGCGGATCCACCAGCGTTTTATCACCGGTCGGCCACGAAGAAGAAGTTTTCTCCTTTTGGGGAACTGTTTTAGATGTTTTCGCCATTTTTATAAGTTTGAAGAAAGAAGAAGGTAGTAAGACTTTGTGTTTGAAGATTGACGGTGAAACCTGAAGATTTGTAGAACGAAAGAATTTGGAAGAGATAAAAGCTTTGAAGATTAGGGAAAAGTGAAAGTAAAGTTGAATCAATGAAGAGGGGGCCTATTTATGGATTTACGGCGACGGTTCAACAGCACTAGTGGTCGACCACCAACTAATACTCATTAATGATTTGGGGAACTGTACCGACGAGACGTTTCGGTCACTTCCGTCGCTTACGTCATGAGGATGATGTCGCGACAGGTCGAGGTCAAAAATCGAAGGCTCAATTCGTTTCTTGTCATTATACTCCAAAAAACGAGGGGACTATCTGTATATGGTTAAAATCGGGCCCACCGGATTTTACTATTTGATCGAGATCAGAATGTTAAGTCGAAGGCCGACTTCGATTAAATCACGAGGAAAAGGTACTGAGTTCAGGATCAAAGTATTTGTCGTGATCGAGGTTGATAACAATTGAAGCCAAGTGAGACAGGCACCGAGTAAGATCGGAGAATGCATAGTAACAGAAAAGCGAGATATCCGTGACTGGTCGAGGATCGCGGCGTAAATCTCGGAATGAATCAAATCAGAAGCGGTTAATTAGCTAATCATGTGATTTTCTTCTGTAAATAGAGTTACACCATAAGTAAAATTCATCTACTATATAAAGGGGAGTTCTAATCATTTGTAATCATCATTTTTCAAAGATTAAAGCAATAAAATTCTTTCTTCCTCGCTTACATTATTGTTCATCAGCTTGCTCTATTTTCTAATTGTTCTTGTTCTTATCAGTTCGAGAGTACTTCGACTCGAGGGCTGAGTTCTGTCTGAACAACTGGTTTGCTTTACTTGTAATTTAATTCTGTTATTTATCTTCATATTTACCAATTGGTGTTAGGTGAAGTCACATATCCTTAAAACCACAATATAAGTTTAATTGTTATCTAAATTTTAGAGTAAACACCAGTTTTTGCGTAACATCAACCTTATCATTTGAGGTGTTAAAATATCGAAATAATGACTGATCATCCTTAATATCAGATTCATTAGATTTGGATATAATGATTAGCAGTAGGAACTACTGATCTGAGGAAAAACAGAACAGAGCGCATGTAAAAGACTAATAAAGGTAAAATAGCAGTGATTTTACAACTGCTTCTTTTCCTTCTCCAAATAAGGATACAGTCGCTGGAAATTCAAGACTGCCCATACCAATTGTCGTAAACCAATCTCAGGAAACAATACCTTTGGGGAATACAGTAAACAGCTAGTAGTCTGCCAAAGAAGGAAATTGCTAAGACGAGTCTCACCCGAAGTTCGAATCAGAACATCAGGATCAGGTGCCAATCCCATGTATGTATGCCTCTCTATATCTACCAGCTTTATGATATGATTTAGCTCCAGTTTTTCTTCAGTTATTTCACCATTTTGAGCTTGGTTCGCGTCAAGTTCTTGGATTTCATTCCATTTCTCTAGGCAGGATGATTGAACGGCGTGCAAAATCTCATCAGTAGAAGTGTAGGCCACACAGATTAAGAGAGTGCTACTGGTTGTGTTGGCAGTGGCTTGCATTGCCTTCTCAGCTGCAATTCTAACCCGCTCGTTAAGAAGCTTCAGGTTCCCTACGAAATGTACCCTCACTCCATAATCATTGACAATGCTTTCTTGTTTGATTAATCCTTCAATTTTCTCCAGCATTAAGACCATCAAGTACTGAACTTCCTCCGGTCTTCTTCTGAAATTATCGATACTGAATGCATATATAGTCATGTATTTGACACCCAATTCGTAGCAATACTTGAGCATGCACATGACAGCCAAAAAACCAGCTCTGTATCCAGTAGCCTCGGCTATATTCCGTTTCTTAGCATACCTCCGATTCCCATCCATAATAAAGGCGATGTGGTTTGGTGTTGGACCTACAGATAAAATTCGGAACAGAAATCTACGCATGTAAACAATTGAACTCCCAACCAATCTCCTTGCTAAACTATCACTTGTCTTCAACATTTTCTATTCCCAGCAAACAGTTGTAGTTTACGTGTCAGAACCTGCAGTCTGCATTTCGTAAACAAACATCAAGAACCATAATAAATTGAGATCACCATCCAAAGGTGATTTCTTTTTGGTCAAGAACTCGATATTTCCTCGAGCCAGTAATGTGGAATTATACTCCAAATAAAGATTTCATATAAAATACAAGAACGACAAACATTGAAGAAAAAAAGAATAAAAGAGACAGGTATTATAAGACAGAAATACTCAAAACATGCTGTTGGAGGAATGTCTGTACTCTGTATCTTCAACTGGACACTGAGATGGCCAAAAGCTGATGATTTTGATTATGGCTAAAGTAAACGTAAAAGGTAGGGATCTCTGTTTGGTTAGCAGCGTCTTCCTTGTGGTCGAATTATAAGGCCTGAATTTACATACAATTCACATTCTTTCTATGTTGTCCTCCTTTTACCTAAAATCTACCTAATTTGCATACCTCAAAAACCTGTGTATCTTTTCTTCATGACTTAAAGAAAAAAAAACGAAACAAGCTCAAGAGTAGAGTAAATTTTCTAGCCCAATTAAAGGGCAAGGCTGAAGGTAAAAACAAATTTTTGGAGTAACGATGAGAGTCTCCAGTCTTCTCCAGTTGCAACGAAATAGAAGGAACTATCAAAGTAAGATAGCAAAGCTTGTTCGGTTCACATCTGATTGATCTTTTCTTTAATCCAGAGACAAAATCACTGCAAGTGATTTCTAACTTATAACACATGCACTACATAGGTGACAGAACACATTTTGTTGTTGAAAATTTAAATTGCCATGAAATCATGATTAAAATAAATTGAATTACAACCAAATCAGAACAGTCAACCTCCTTGCTGCCAACAGTGTTAAATTCTATGCTGAATTGACAACAAAACAAGGCTTCAACAGTTAGTCAATTAACTTGCGGCAACAAAACCATCAGTTAAACAACGAATCCCAGATTATCCTTTGAATAACTTGATCAAGCTGTTCATTTAAACACCTCAGAATAGGACGCCGAGTTGTAGAATAACAAAAATACACCACCGGGGAAGTGGAAAATGATGGGAAGGATTGCTATCTCTGTGAAAAGGCTAGCTAGCTAATGTATACTTACATTTTCTCGGATGCTCCTTTAACTATATAAAGTTTGATACACTAAAACAGTGGTAATGTTCGACATTGGTTCTCAAGAACTCTAGCTTTATATCTTCTCTTGAAGATATCTTGTCTAAACTTTTTAGTTTCCTTCTGTATGTCCATGAAAGGCTTCTTTTCTATGCTCTCTCTTTCATATTCTATCCTTCTTTTTCTCTCTTCTACTGCGATAGCTGCTAACTCGTCTTCCTCCTGTTGTCGTTGCATCTCTTCCTACAAAAACATACGTCCAAGTAACATTTACCAGTTTCCTACATCTACCTATATAATAAAGAACATTGAAACAAAGAACAAGAAGAATGTGGTGTTCAATGAAATAGGAGCAAATATACATGAGTTGAAGAGCATTAGTTGGTAGGCCGTCCAAGTAACTTTTACCAATTTCCTACATCTAGCTATATAATAAAGAACATTGAAACAAAGAAAAAGAAAAATATGTGTTCAATGAAATAGGAGCAAATATACATGAGTTGAAGAGGATACCTGGAGATCATGTATGAGACTGTCTAGAGACTTAATCTTCCTATGTGGCCATCGAGGGATGCCGAACTCTCTGCATTTCTTTTTGAGTACTGTAAGTCCAACCTTCAAACTTTTTGAAGCCTCCACGATTGGAAGGTCAAAGTACTTGGCAAGATCTTCTAAAGCGAGTCTTGCTATGTCTTTGGTTGCCGCCCTCCGTTTCTTGTTCTCTACAAATTCATAATCCTTTTAGCAAGTGTCTATGCTTTTATCAGAGAAAAAAATGTTTACATTTATACATGTTAAAGTATTTAAAGACTGGTATATCTGGTAATTAGAGCGGAAGTCCCTAGAGAACTAACTTTTGCAACATCAGACAGACAGAAACTAGCTTAATGGAACTGCTGCTAATTGACATATCTTAGGTCATAGTATCCAACAGTATTAGGACACCAAGAAAATGAACTAGATTAACTATTCGTTCAACGTATAAATAATTAACATATACTGAGCAGCTTTTAACCCTGCTAAAAGAAAAGGAACACAAAGCATAGAGAACATTCAAAAACGAACATACCTAAGAGTGATTTCTTTTCTACAAGGCAATTAAGTTGTGTCGTCCCCAATTTACCTTGCAGTAAAAAATACTAAGACTGATCTGTAGCCAGGAAAATAAGTCCATACAGAACGGCAATTAAGGCCGATATTGCTCCAGTACCTGCCCTAAAACTAAAAGAGGGTAAATAGAATCAACAAGTTGTTATTGCACTGTTGTGTTTAGCTCAGTTCTAAATCATAGAGCAGTCTCCCACTAACAACATATCAAGATGCTCGTCTCTTATTTCAGCTGTGTGTTAGTAGTTCTGTATCCTTTAAGCACTTATACAGCTTTGCGTTAGGTACCAAGAAGAGCGAATATGAAGCTAGGGAACTATTTGGAGGATAAAAGAAGGAATTTGAAGCTATTTTGAGAAGAGGAGCAATAAAAGAAGAAGGTTCACAGAAGAGAAGGTCCACTGCGCCAACTGGGTAGCTCATGGCGCGCTGGTATTGCTGTGTAGTGCTGAAAAACCAGCTGCCGTACCTTCACTTCTCCGTACCACCTTCTTTTATTGCTTAAAATAGCTTCAGTTTTCTGCTTTTAGCACTATAGTTCCATTAGCTCCATTTTGGCCCTTCTTGATACCTAACACCACAATAATCCACAAATTAGGCCAATTCCACAATTAAAACACCAAGCAAATCATTCAAAAACGGGAAAAAATGCATAAAATATATAACACAATTTTGACTCATCAACCAACCTAGTATAATTTCACATCCTTTAGCAAGTACGAACAAACTAAGCACGAACCAAGTTCATTAGACTGAATTCGTGACCAAATAACTCACCAAACCGATAGTGAACTGCTCCCACAGAAGGAAGCTTGTCCATCTAGTTTACAGTGAATGCACTCCGTTTTATTTCCTTTATCAGCATCTCTTTACACATCCGATATTTTAAACAAAATAAGCTAAATATGGAATCATATTTGTAATGACAAGACTTTATAACATCCTTAAAGATATGAACAGGTTTTTACTCTTCATAAACTTTGTCTTATGAGTCACAGATGACAGAAGGTACCTTCTTCTTTGAAAAAGAGCAGACCAGTAAAAGACTATTAAATAATAAACAGATAAACTGATGGAAGTGAGCTCGCATATTACAAAACCACAGAAAAGAGAAATGATGAAATCTATGAATGCAACTGAAGTCTATGGATCAATTAATTGCCATTTTTGATCAAGTAAAGTGAGAAATTTGCATCATACTAATAGGCATTTAAACCATGATCCAGAAAATAAAATTCAAACTCAAGAAGAAAAGAAAATGCACAAAGCATAGCAAAAATAACATAAACTCATAGGTGTTTGCAATTAGCACTGGAGTTATGACTTCAAAAGGAAAAGGAATAAATGTTCTGATAGAAGAGCTATGTGACAAATGATCTGAGGAAATCCACGCAGAGAATGCTCTTTGAATCTATAGCTTTATTTAGTATATTATAATTATATTATATCTTGAAGAGAATCGGCTAAGATGATACAGTTCAGCCTGTCGGAAAACACAGAAGACACAGTACTAAGGAAAATCGTGTAAATCTCCCGTCCACCATTATATATGAACTCTTCACTTGGCCTCAAGTCCTTCCAATCAAAGGTGAAATATGTATGATCATATCACTAGATATTACGATATTGTTTTTGCCACTTAGCCCATTTAGAATATTTGGATTGCCAACTAAACATAAGGACGCTATACATCGCCAGTACAACTAATATGTGGACCGATACCAGCAGAAACTCTGCTTGACAATGATATTGTGATATCCAATGCCAAAAGCTGGCAATAAAACAAAGGAACTTCTAACAGTTAATGCTTTTGATTTAAAATACAGACTTTTACCCGTGATTAGGACAGGACATACAGCCATTTGTCACATAGAAGAGCGATGTGACAAATGATCTGAGGAAATCCATGCAGAGAATGCTCTTTGAATCTATAGCTTTATTTAGTATATTACAATTATATTCTATCTTGAAGAGAATCCGCTAAGATGATACAGTACAGCCTGTCGGAGAACACAGAAGACACAGTACTAAGGAAAATCATGTAAATCTCCCGTCCACCATGATATATGAACTCGTCACTTGGCCTCAAGTCCTTCCCATCCAAGGTGAAATATGTATGATCATATCACTAGATGTTACGATATTGTCTTTGCCACTTAGCCCATTTAGAATATTTGGATTGCCAACTAAACATAAGGACGCTATACATCGCCAGTACAACTAATATGTGGACCGATACCAGCAGAAACTCTGCTTAACAATGATATTGTGATACCCAATGCCAAAAGCTGGCAATAAAACAACGAAACTTCTATCAGTTAATGCTTTTGATTTGAAATACAGACGTTTACCCGTGATTAGGACAGGACATACAGCCATTGTCACTAAAAATTCCTAAACCCATAAGATCCAAAATATTTATAGACATATCTCCTTTTGGAAACCGAAAGATATTAGTATACACAACAGAGAGATGATGGACATATACATGTAAGGTCAATATACAAGTAACCTAATATAAAGAGTGATGTGTAAGTAGGAAATCTAGAAATTCACATACAAACTATCTGGTCAGGTCATTTCGCAGAGTTACCATTGTAGTAATCGTCATTTTAAAGTTGCTCTGATCCACTACTTAATGAGAACTATATCTACTATGGTAACAGTTCAGCACAAATAATGAGTTCTTTGCTTGAAAGTGCTATCTTCCCGTGCAACCTCTGAATGTTGTTAAATTTGTTTAGTTTGTTACTTTCATAACAGATCACTTGATTTTTTAGGGGGAATATACCCCATTGGAGATATGCTTCATTAATTTAAATTCCCTTTATAGAGCTTGGCTAGTAAACATACTAATAAGGAAGACTGCATTAAGCTGAGGCCAAAACCATGCCGCTCTTGTAAGATAGACAGCCTTGAGTGATTAGGATCATACAGACCTGAAACCATTCTCTCCGGGGGATGACTCACTACGAGAAACTTTGCAAATTAAACGTCTAGCTAAATTTGTGAGATGTTGGAACTTGTACCAATGATATGTTTCCAAGCAGCACCACGAGTTAGAAATAAAAGGCCTAGAATGATTCCTTGTTTGTATAAATCCATCACAAAATAGGACAAACTATTCCCAGCATCCGCCATTGTAATCAGCAATACACATTTATATAGCTTCTTTTGAGGCCATACACACTCCTAGCTTGAAAGATCATATGTATAGTAGAACATGTTCCACTAAACCACCATTCAGATTAACTGTAAATAAAGCAGCATGAATTTCAATATGATCTCATCTAGTTATTATTGAATGTCTAAGCATCCAGCATGAACAATGAAGAAAGATACAGCTTACTTCTGTATGCTAATAATATGATACTTCATGTTCAATATCCAACTGTTTGATACAGAAATTGAAAGACCTTCCTGTATATAGACAAAGTTGGAATTTAACCTGACGCATTTTGGTCATTTTCTTCAATGTCCGAGTCTGAATAAGGGAGAGAGTTAAGGTCCAGAAAGGGCACGCGGCGTTTCACGTCTAGCTGATTGCTTTTAATATTGTTAGCTCCACTTTCCTCAGTGCTTGACCTTCCCGACGATTCCCTGAATTCGACATTTAGTGCTAACTCAGATATAGCACGCAGATCATTGGCCAATGTTGGTATAAACACCATCTTAGGGTTTCTGGATACATAAAGTAAAGAATTAAGTAAGAAATCGAGAATGAGTTAAAGACGGACATCACCAAGTCACATAAATGCAGGTAGTGACAGGACACACAATTTCTAATGCTGAAACAATGACAATTGCATCAATGGAACGATAAGCAATTGATTCTCCAATTTTTGAGATAAAATAGGAAACAGCGCAAACAGTAACAATAGCTCACAAAATATAAAAATTAACTACAGAATAATAACATCCCCAGTGAATTATAAATGCAGCTCCAGTTGGAGGGATCAACAACTATGACTAGTCTGAAACTTCAAGGCAAGAGTATTATGAGCCTAAATGGATTTCACCCATGTTCACATTTGCCAATCAAAAGTATTTCTAGTTGCACAAAAAATCTCAAGACTTATTACTGAACCAATATATAAGATGCAACAAAAAGAATTTCTTTGCCTTGCACAGGTCCTTCATTGCATGATTGGCCGAGGGAGCATACCATGAAGCCAGAAAACGGCAATATGGTGAGGTCCGGTCGACTGAGAGTGATATATTGGAGAGCACCAACAGTACTCCGATAGGCCTGAGGACGGGGACGAGACGACGTGACATACTACGATCACGTACAGAAGTGCTGTCCTTCGTCTCGGCAATATGGAACCTCTACTTATATATTAGTTAGCTCGTTCGCTTTCAGACTGCTACCCGCTCGAACTATTACTATTAGCTAAACAACCCTTTCTTTGTGTTTAACCGCGGTTAAACACAACCAAAGCAAAGGGAGGAAAGAGCTATAAGGAAGACTGATTCACTCGCTTTCGAGAACTAAGATTTACAGCTTATTCTCAGTTCGGCGAATCTTCTTCCGAAATTCAACTCTTCTTTCATAGATTGGGAACATAATAAGCACCAGTAGCCCATTGAGTTAGATAAGTAAATTCATCTTATAAATGCTCAGAGCATAGCTAAAGTAAGTCATTTTTCAGAATCTACTTCGAGCAGTAGCTTTTGTAGCTGCTCTGGCTAAGTAAAGGATAAACTACAGATATTAACCAAAAATAACGAGTCATGGATTACCAGAGAACTAAAGATATCAGGCATATTCAAGGGTTCAACTAAGAAAAGAATAGTTTTTTAAGGGGAATTAAGAAAAAAAGAGAACATTTTGGCATCACTTATTAAATAATCAAAAGCCAAATTACTTTATCGATACTAATTTGAACACAACACGCACAGCCTGCTATGACATAAACAACGACCTCCAGTCATGCAAAGCTGCAAAATTTACAGTCATGAAATCATCATTAATTCTGAAAGATTCGAGAGAATAAGAAAAATATTTTCTCCCTCCAATTTATGACACATTTCCTGCTTGGGTCATACCAAACTATTTGACATCCCATTTTTATACACCTTAATAACATTCAAAAGTTCAAATTCATCAAAAACCATTCAAAGCTTAAAATTTGATGTGACGTTTTCGATGTCAAACTTTTTCATTAAAAAAATTAAAATCTTACATTAACAATAGCACCAGGGAGATGCATAATATTAAAGTTATTTACAACCAAATGCAGTTGTTCCCTTTAACTCAGGGAATTATTGAACTCCATCAAGTGATTTTTGTCATTTACAACATTAAGCTTGGACCAAACAAATAAAAAGTGTTGACTCACATTCTCTGTAAAACTAACTTTCCAACCACTAACATTTAATTCCTGCTTTATCATTTATATAACGTATAGGTCAAATTAATATATCAAACTATGTATCTAGTGAAGCACCATCACATAAAATGGGACATAGAAAAACCAGTTTCCTAGTGTACTAAAGATGATGAAGGAATAAAATTTATACTCAGAAAATGAACACGTACTCAGCAAACGAAAGCCACTCAGGACTAGCATTAGTACTGGCGGATTGATGGCGGGCGGAGTCATACACAAACATGCATTTCCATACACCATTTTCAATCCCTACAAACTGAGCAGAGACATCAAATTTGTGCAATGTGATAACTGGAGCAAACCCAGTTTCCTCAAAGTTACTGGTTTCATGAAACAAATACTCCCTCTCTTCCATTTCTTCTTTTCCTCCTTCTGTTCGGTATACATGCACCGACCTAAACATCACTGTTAAAAGAACAGAGTACACTTATAGCTAAGAAAAATCTGTGCATTTAAATGAAAACAAAAACATGAATCCAAGACTTGGTTTTAACACCGACCCATATCAAGATTTTGGCTTTATAACGTAAAAAAACATGTGAAAACAGAGAGATATACCAGGATACAAGAAGTTCTGGAAAATGACAAGAGCAGTGAGGGTACGGTTCTGTGAAGAAGCCATGAGAGAAAGAACAGAAACTGAAGATGAAAAGAGAGAGCTTTGACAGAGGAAAGAAAAGGAGTAATTGGGAAGCAAAAAGGTTGAAAGAAGAGAGGTGCGTTCCCATTGCATGAGGCTCAGTTGTCATTTCCTGGGGAAGAGAGAGACAGAAGCAGAAGGGTGTGTATTTATTGTTCTTTTCCTATTTCTTTTGTTTCATTCTATCCCCTGTACTTACTGATTTTTTCCCTTTTTGTTGAGTGTTGACTAAACATATTCATCTCTCCAAATCTTCTTGTCATTTTTTTTCTTTTTTGGTCTTTTGGGACTTGATCTCCGTAATACAGCTTAGTTAAAAAAGTTGTAAATGTTATAAATATATATTATATAACAGATGTTCATTTAGTATTTTGTTGTAAATAAGCTTCCTCAAAAAGCCTACTCATATGGGACACTGCCGTAAATATGTTTATCTATTTAGTACTCTATTGGAAATAAGTCTCCTGAAGATGCTTAATATTTTGGTACTTCGTTATGGATAAACATTATACCCGGTAGAAGATATCTACATCTGATACAGTAGCAGCTTACAAGCAGCTTACACAGCAGCTTGCAGTAGCAGCTTACACAGCAACTTTCTTTCTTCTATAAATAGAGGAGATTTCAGTTCATTATGTAGAACAGTTTGAAAGTTGAATAATATATCACTCTATATATATATATTCGTCTTTGATTTATTTACTTTAAAGGCGTTATTTTATAGCATGTTATCAGCACGAGACTTTTACATCTCGAGCAAATACTTTGAAAGTATCAAAGAATATGGATAATCCTCAAATTATGTTTGGATCAAAGACCAATCATAAAGATATTTGTGCAGTTGATAGTGAAACAACTCATGCCATATTCAAGAATCAGAAATACTTTTCTTATTTGCATAAGGAAAAAGCAAATGTTTCAACAATTCTGGTAATATAAGTTTGATTGAAGGCTTGAGAAGAGCCATTATATTTCTCTCTAAGGGAACAAAACTTATTATAGACAATGCACTGTTCTCCTCCAAGTTCGGAAGAAACTTGTTGAGTTTTATAGATATCCGCCAAAATGGGTATCATTCTGAGACAATAGATGAAATGAACGTGGAATATCTTTGTATTACAAAGAATATTTCTGGCCAGAAATACATTGTAGAAAAGTTACCAGCTTTATCTTCTAGCTTATACTATTCAAAGATCAGTGCAGTTGAAGCACACTCTATCCTAACCAGAAGTTTACTGATTCAAATACTTTTGAGCTTTGGCATGGCCGTTTGGGCCATCCTGGATCAATAATGATGAGACGAATTATTGAAAATTCAAGTGGACATCCACTAAAGAACCTGAAAATTCTTACAAATGATGAATTTTTTGTGATGCTTGTTATCAAGGCAAAATGATAACTAGACCTTCACCAATGAAGGTTAACATGGAATCTCCTGCCTTTTTAGAGCGTATACATGGGGGATATGTGAACCTATTCACCCACCAAGTGGGTTGTTTAGATATTTTATAGTCCTAATAGATGTATCTTCAAGATGGTCTCATGTGTGCCTACTATCATCTCGTAACCTGGCATTTGCAAAGCTATTAGCCCAAATAATTCGATTAAGGGCATAATTCCCAAATTATCCTATAAAGGCTATTCGCCTTGATAATGCTGGAGAATTCTCATCTCAAGCTTTTGATGATTATTGTCTATCAATTGGGATAAAATTTGAACATCATGTAGCTTATGTTCATACTCAAAATGGCCTTGCAGAGTCATTTATTAAACGCCTGCAATTGATAGCAAGACCACTACTTATGAAAATAAAATTGCCCACTATTTTTTGGGGACATGCTATTTTGCATGCATCACTTATTCGTCTCAGACCGATACATTATAGTAAATATTCTCCGTCACAATTTGTTTTTGGTCATGAACCAAATATTGCTCATCTACGAATTTTTGGATGCGCTGTATGTGCCAGTAGTACCACCACAACGTAGTAAGATGGGCCCACATAGAAGGTTAGGAATATATATTGTGTTTGAATCACCCTCTATTATTCACTATCTTAAACCATTGACGGGAGATTTATTTACTGCTCGATTTGTAGATTCTCGATTTGATGAAACAAATTTCCCACAATTAGGGGGATAGAAAAAGGAAAATAAAAGAGAAATTATGTGGAAAGTTTCATCATTATCTCATTTTGATCCACGTACCACTATATGCAACCAGAAGGTCCAGAAGATCATCCATTTACAGAATATAGCAAACCAAATGCCAGATACACTTACTTATTTGAAAAGGATTACTATATCACATATCCCTGCAGAGAATGTGTCTATCCGAATTGATGTCCTAGCAGGACCATCTACTAGCATGATAGCTAGTAAACCCAAAACACGCCTGAATCGTGGTAGGCTTCTGGGTTCTAAGGATCGAAATCCTAGAAAAAAGAAATCGACAAATGATCAAAATAATACTGTGAAGGGATCTCCTGAAGAGACCCAAGATCTGATTAGTTATGAGATTCCTGAAGAAATCAATGAACCCGAAACTCAGGTGAGTGAGGAACTTTTAATAAGTTCTACTGGTGATGGGATTAATTTAAATCGATTTGAAATAATGGCGGATAATATTTTTGCATATAATGTTGCACTAAACATTATGCAAAATAGTGAGGATCTTGAACCTCGATCTGTGGAAGAATGTCGACAAAGATCTGATTGGACAAAATGGCAAGAAGCAATTCAATCGGAATTGAAGTCCTTTGCTAAAAGAGAGGTCTTTGGACCAGTAGTCCAAACACATGATGGTATAAAGTCAGTTGGTCATAAATAGATTTTTGTGCGAAAAATGAATGATAAAGATGAAGTTGAAAGATACAAGGTTCGCCTTGTCGCACAAGGATTCTCACAACGAACTGGAGTCGATTATGAAGAAACATATTCACCCGTTATGGATGACATAAATCTTGTTGGAACTCCAGAAGAGCTACAAAAGGCAATTGAATATCTTAAGAAAAAATTTGAGATGAAAGATCTTGGAAAGACAAAACTTTGTCTTGGTCTGCAAATTGAACATTTGGCAAACGGGATCTTTATCCATCAATCGCCTATACATAAAGGGTCTTAAAATACTTTTACATGGACAAAGCGCATCCATTGAGTACTCCAATGGTTGTTCGATCACTTGAAGTGAATAAGGATTTGTCGACCTCAAGAAGAGAATGAGGAACTCATTGGTCCCGAAGTACCATATCTCAGTGGAATTGGTGCATCACTGTATCTTGCTAATACTACAAGGCCTGACATAGCATTTTCTGTTAATTTACTAGCAAGATATAGTTCTTCTCCTACACGGAGACATTGGAACGGGATTAAGCATATATTGCGATATTTAAAGGAAACTCTTGATATGAGTTTGTTTTATGCTAACAAAGATAGTGCAAATCTTGTTGGTTATGCAGATGCAGGTTATTTATCTGATCCCCATAAAGTTCGATCTCAAAACGGGTACGTATTTACTTATGGAGGTACTGTCATATCATGGCGCTCCACAAAGCAATCTATTGTTGCTACTTCTTCAAATCATGCTGAGATAATAACTATTCATGAAGCAATTAGAGAATGCGTATGGTTGAGATCAATAATTTATTTTATTCGAGAAAAATGTGATTTGGAATGTGAGAAAAAATCCACAATTTTATACGAAGACAATGCTGCATGCATAGCCCAATTGAAAGGAGGATTTATAAAAGTTGATAGAACGAAGCACATTTCACCAAAATTATTCTACACACATGATCTTCAGAAAAATGGTGACATTGATGTGTAACAAATCCGTTCAACTGACAATCCAACATATTTATTCACTAAATCTTTGCCAACTTCAACTTTTGAGAAGATGGTATACAAGATTGGAATGCGGAGACTCAAATATTTAAAACAAGGTTTTCATCAGGAGGAGTAAAATACGCGATGCACTCTTTTTTCCTTACAGCTTTTTCCCACAGGGTTTCCCTATAAGGTTTTTAATGAGGCACCTAGCAATGCGTATTACTAAATATGTGTACTCTTTTTCCTTCACTAGGACTTTTTTCCCATGGGATTTTTCCTAGTAAGGTTTTAATGAGACACATTATATTTTAATGAACATCCAAGGGGGAGTGTCATAAATATATATTATATAATGGATGTTCATTTAGTACTCCGTTGTAAATAAGCTTCCTGAAGAAGCTTATCCATATGGGACACTGCCGTAAATATATTTATCTATTTAGTACTCTATTGGAAATAAGCCTCCTGAAGAAACTTATCATTTTGGTACTCTGTTATGGATAAACATTACCCCCGGTAGAAGATTATCTACATCTGATACAGTAACAACTTACACAGCAGCTTGCAGTAGCAGCTTGCAATAACAGCTTACAAACAGCTTACAAGCAGCTTACACAGCAGCTTGCAGTAGCAACTTATACAACAACTTCCTTCCTTCAATAAATAAAAGAGATTTCAGTTCATTATGTACAACAATTTAAAAGTTGAATAATATATCACTTTTTCTTTATATACTTGTCTTTGATTTATTTACTTTAAAGACGTTATTTTATAACAGTAAATTCTTTTTCAGAAACTTTTAAATATCAAATAGTGAGAATTTTTCTGTTTTTTCAATTAAAAAGCTTTCCTTTCTGGAATTCTGGTGAATGGTTGAAAAATATACTTCCATTGTTCAATTTTACTTGCCATATTTAACTTTTCACGCTTTTTAAGAAATAATAAATGAATAACATAATTTACCATAATACTCATATCAATTTATGCATATTTTATTGGATTTGAGAAAATAATTTAAATGAGTAATAAATATTATGAGTATAACAAGAAAAAAGTTTTATCTTTCTCTTGATATGCGTAAAGTGACATGTAAAATGAAAATCTATTTTTAGTATACTTGTCAAGTAAAAGTGAACGGATGGAGTAATTTTTTTACAACAACAACAACAACAAACTCAGTTTGATCTCATAGATGAGGTATGGGGAAGGTAACGTGTACGAAGACCGTACCCTTACCTCATAAAGATAAAAAAGTTATTTCCGATAAACTCTCGGCTCGAAAAACAAATCCAGTTTTTTTGCAAAAAGTTCAAATAAAGGATGAAGCACTTTCGTAAGATATGTGAAGCAAACACCATAATTTGGAAAGATGAAAAAAAAGGGCTTGATACCATTCCAAAGAATCTCGTTTTTTATGTTATGATAATACATGCAATAATCAATTCATTTTTAGCAGTTACTTTTAGATCCTAGAGGTTCATTTTATCATTTAAAAGGTGAAGGAGATATTACTTATTACTACTAAATCCAAAAGATCAAGAGAATCGAACGAAATTTACTACACATACATTTTTATGCTTGAGCTATTAGAAAAAGAAATCAATGTTTTTCATTATATTTTCCAACAACGAAAAAGGGAAGCATGATGAAAGAGTAGGGACTCTCAATCCTGGTTTTGTTCCAAAGCATTGAAAAGTTTTAAGGGAGACGGCAAAACACATCACGCGTTCCATCGAAGTACACAAAAGTAAATTGACAAAACATCTGAAACGACGCCAGCGGAAGAAGTACTGTATTTATTTCTTAGAAGCAAACAGTTGCTGTAATAAGAGTATCGAAAGGACCAAACGTGCCTGGTGAAAATAACATACGCTTTCGGTTGCATGTCGGCTACGTGGCGACTGGTGAAAGAGTCTCTTAGTCTTCACTAGATTTTTCCACTGCTACTGACTACTAGTAACGTATAGTACTTTCAAAATGTACTCCTATTACCGATTGCAAGTGCGACGTCAGGGACGTTTGGGATTCTTCCACTCCTAACTCTATCTTTTTACATGGGATTCAAGTCATGGAAACTCTCGAATCAAAAAATAATTGCAAAAAGAAGTCACTGCAATTTTCAGCTAAACCCCTCAAGAACTCACTGCATCTTTAAGTTAACGTAATCTCTTAACTTTGGAAGCTAAGACAGAAAACTAGGTTCAAGTCATGGAAAGTCTCCAATCAACCACTGCAAAAAAGGAGTAACTGCATAAGTAGACAAACTCCTTAACACTCCCAAGTCTCGTGCCAACCCTCTACGCTCCTTCCTGTTCATTTGTAGGCCGAAGAAACTAGAAAGGCTAGCTATAGCTATTACTCTTATTGCAACAACGAACTATTTCAAGTAATCACTTCAACATTGGAATATAGGGACAGAATCATCTGAGTGCGGAACCAAAATGTGATTCTTTTTTACGCAAAGAATCCAAATAAGTGGAGAAAAAAAAGAGAACAAAAGTACTTTAAGCATGCAAAATTTATTGAATTTAAATTCAATAAAATAATTTGAACTATATTTTAAATTCAAAATATATTGGTCCAAATAATTATTATGGGCTAATACAATTGAATTAAGTCCAATATAAATGGATTAAATAAATAAGTCTTAATCCATTGGGCTAGTCCATTTAGTTATGCTACAAATAATGAGCCCACTTCCTAAAGTCCAAGATGTCATCTTTCTAAAGGCCCAGTTTGATGCCCACGTGTCAAATGACGTGGCACGCCAAGTCAAACGGAAGAGCCAATAAGATCATGCCACATGTCAAAATGACAAGGCATGCCAGGTCACATTAAAAGGCTAATGAAACCGCGCCACATGCGCAAGTCACATGTTCTGGCCAATCAAATGCGGTTGTTTCACACTTCAGTTTGATTGGTCGGAAAGAGTTTGTTCTTATCATAACTCTTCCCTCACACAACTATAAATAGGGGTCTTCATAACTCAGAAAAGAGACCAGAAGTTATAACAAGAAGTAAGAGAGAGCTCGTGGATCAAACGCCGCAAATTTCTCTACAAGTTTCAAGCTTCAAGCAATCAAGTTCAAGTTCAAGAAATCAAGTTCAAGCTCAAGAACGAAGAACAATTCAAGTATTCAAGATCAAGAACGAAGTCAAATCAAGTACAAGGCGTTCAAGATCAAGGCTGCTTGTTCATGATACAATTTGTGGCAACAATCAAAGTGTTCACGACTGATAAATCAAAATTCAAATTCAAGATCAAGCTCAAAGGCCCTTGAATTTATACTAGAAAAGTAGAATCAGAGGATTCATAGAGATTGTATACTCAAATTACTTGAAATCAAATACTACGATTGTTTCAATATTTTCGGTCTTGATTATATTTTCTCGACGCAATTTATTGTCTACAAATTCTGGCACGCCCAGTGGGACAATCTCTACCTCTCATCTAAACTTTTCAATCATCAAAGTTCAAGAACTACGAAATGGCTTCCAAGAAAATCAACCCAAGTTCAACTTCCGCCAAGGCTGCTAATTCCAGGTTCTAAGCTGATGTGGAAAACATACTCGGAGTTAGCTTTGGAAGCTTTGGGCCAATTACGAGGAGCAAAGCAAGCTCATTAGGACAACAAGCACCACAATTGTCGTCCGCATCTACCCTTGTTTTCGGATCTTCATCCTCAAAAGGAGCAAGATCTTCCACAAACGCACCGGAAGGAGGAAGCGATATTACTGAAAAGATCAAGAAGACTCTTACTCTGCTTGACCTCTCCGGATCCAAGCACTCTTCTGTGAAGGAAGATGATGACACTTCAAGTGAGGGATCCTTCCCACTTACACCACAGAGCGTGAGCCAATCAAGGATCAATCTGTGTGAAAATCCGTGCTACTCTCCATCATCCACAACAATCATGCAAGCCATGGTGACAAACACCTCATATGTGGAGGAGCAGTTGGCAAACTTAGCGGAAGCAATCGCTAGCTTGACCAAATGCCTGCAAAATCAAGATGCTAGAATTGACAAGCTAACAGACAGGGTCGGAATCTTGATGGAAGAATAATCTACCCATACACCTGGCAAACTCCCAAAAGTTCAAGAGATTAATCCTCTCCTAAGACAAGTTGCATCCAATAAGGCTATCCCTATCTCGTCTGAAGGGATGATTCCAATCGATCAACTGAAGGAGTTCATCGAAGGAACTATCGAAAGCAAGTACGAAGTTGCTACCAAGTCTTCCCTTACATACGCGAAGCCGTACACTGCAAGGATTGATATGTTGAAGATGCCCGCTGACTATCAACCTCCAAAATTTCAAAAGTTTGATGGCAAAGGCAATCCAAAGCAACATGTGGTGCACTTTGTTGAGACATGCAACAATTCTGGAACTTATGGAGATTACCTCGTCAAGCAGTTTGTCCGCTCATTAAAAGGAAATGCTTTTGATTGGTACACGGACCTCGAGGCTTGATCTGTTGATAGCTGGGATCAATTAGAGCAAGAATTCCTCAATCGCTTTCATAGCACGTGTGACGAGCCGGCCGGTCGTCTTAAGAATTAACGCTCCGATCCCCTATTAACTGTTTTCCCCAAGTCAATTTCTGCTAAATTGAATTGTCGGGACGTTCGGTCTTGAGTTTCGGAGAGTTTTGAGACACTTAGTCCGTAAATGAGAGCTTAGGTGTTGGAAAGTTGCCCGTGGTCGGAACAGTGTGAGGCCGGCCTTGGAATGGAAATTTGATGGTTCTGTTAGCTCCGTCGGGTGATTTAGGGGTTGGGAGCGTGTTCAGAATGCATTTTGAAAGTCTGTAGCTCATTTATGCTTAAAATGCCGAAGTTTGAATTTTTGAAGTTCCCAGTCCGATAGCGAGTTTTTGATCCGAGGGTTGGAATGTAATTCCGGAAGTTACATTAGTTCCGTCATGTCAACTGGGATGTGTGTGTAAAATTTGAGGTCATTCGGATTGGTTTAGACGTGTTTCGGCATCGGATGTGAATTCTAGAATTTTCCTAAGTTTCTAGGCTTGAACCTATGCATAATCGATGATTTTGATGTTATGAGACGTGTTTTTAAGGCTCAACCTAGTTCAAATAAGGTATTAGGGTCGGTTGGTGGTTTTGGTTGAGGCCTCGGGGGCCTCGGGGTTTATTTTGGATGCTTAACGGGAGAAATTGGGACTTATCAAATGGATGAACCAGACCTCTTCTGGTGTTTTCGCACCTGCGAAGGTTTTCCCACAGGTGCGGACTCGCAGGCGTGATAGGGTTGATCGCAGGTGCTATGGCGTGGGATTTTGTCAGTGGTCGCAGGTGCGACCTGAGTTCCGCAGGCGCGGCCAAACGACCGCAGGTGCGGCCCCACTGGACTTAAGTGAATTCCGCACCTGCGATGCTTTTTCCGAAGGTGTGGTACCGCAGGTGCGGTGATCGGGACCGCAGGTGCGAGATCCCTGTTTGTTTATTCCAAAAATCCGAGGGTTTATTTCATAAGTCTATAAATTGTTTGGGAGCTCAGGAATTGGCGATTTTCAGTGGGTCTTGAAGAGAAGGATCATACGTAACGTTTTTTAATCCTAATTCATTGTTAGACCATTAATCCCCGTTGTTTTCTTTAGTTTAATTATCAAAAAATGGGGTAAAAACCATGGGAAATTGATGAAACTTCCCCAAAACGAAATTTTGAGAATTTAAGGGGTTTTGGCATCAGATTTCGATTGTTTCTGGTCGAGTGAGTTCGTGAGTGAATGGATGTCTGAAAACTATAAATTTTACCCGATTCCGAGACGTGGGACCGAGGGGAATTTTGGTTATTTTACCTAATTTTACGCCTTAACTTTGAATTAAATAGTAGAATCAATTGCTTGAGATGTTATTTACGATATGTAATTGAATTGTATAGATTTGGGTCATTTGAAGTCGGATACTCGTGGCAAACGTGTGGTTTCGAGTTGATTTTGAGCCGATTCGAGGTAAGTGGCTTGTCTAACCTTGTGTGGGGGACCTTTCCCCTTAGGATGTGATATTTGGTAATTGAATGCCTTGTACGTGAGGTGACGAGCGCGTACTTGTGCTAATTGTTGAAAATCCGATTTTACTTTAAATATTTAGACTGAGTTTCTTTCTTACCTGCTTTATTCTACTTGCAATTATAGCCTATGTTAGTTTAGAAAAGCATGCCTAGTTAACTTGAATTGCCTATTTTCTTAAGTTGCTTTAATTCTACTACGTGAAGCATGTTAGGCTAGAACTACTGCTGCCTTGTATTTTTGCACTCTATTTCTGAATGTCTTCTTGTTGTGGTTGCGTATTTACTTTGGGACTACAGGAAGGTATCCCGGGACATCCCCCTGCATATTTACTTTGGTACTACGGGACGGTATCCCGGAAGATCCCCCTGCATATTTACTTTGGGACTACGGAACGGTATCCCGGGAGATCCCCCTGCATATTTACTTTGGGACTACGGGACGGTATCCCGGGAGACCCCCCTGCATATGTCTTTGGGACTACGGGAAGGTATCCCGGGAGATTCCCCCTGCACATATGATGGATTACGGGACGGTATCCTGGGAGATCTATCGGATATACATATGATGGACTACGGGACGGTATCCCGGGAGATCCACAAGACAGTCGAGAAAAGGAATACAGGACGGTATCCTGGGAGATCCTCATTGTTACCATCGTTATTGAGATGTTCATATTCCGTGTTTAGTCTGTTCTTGTGTTTGTTCTTGCCTTGTTGACCTATCTTATTTCACTGTTGTACTAATTATTACCGTCTGGTTTTATACTGTAAATTCCTATTATATTATTTAACCTCAGTAGGGCCCTGACCTTCCTCGTCACTACCCGACTGAGGTTAGGCTTGGCACTTATTGAGTACCGTTGTGGTGTACTCATGCCCCTTCTGCGCATGTTGATCCAGGTACCTCCACCCAAGTGCACTATCCCCGAGGTTGAGAGACCTAGCAGATACTTCGAGGTACATCTGTCGCGTCCACAAACCAGGAGTCTCTATCTTATTCCAGCTTTAGTGGAAAGCTTTTCCTTCCTCACATTTGTTTAGACATTCTGGAGTTAAAGCAGTGTATTACATTTCTGTTAGTCTGTGTTTCCAATGAGTTTCCGGGTTTTGGGGTGATATTGTAGACTTCCGCATTATTTTTGAGTTGTATATGCCTAGCGACATTTATATACAGTCTTCCTTTTAGATTTGTGATCAGTTTTTACTTAATTATTCCGCAAGTTATGTTGTTTTTCTACATTGTTAGGCTTACCTAGTTATAGGGACTAGGTGGCATTACGACATGTTCACGGAGGGCGAACTGGGGTCGTGACAAGTTGGTATCAGAGCTCTAGGTTCATAGGAGTCACGAAACACAGGCCGGTTTATTAGAGTCTCGCTGATCGGTACGGAGACGTCTGTACTTATCTACGAGAGGCTATATAACTTTTTAGGAAAAAATCTTTACTTCATTTGATTTCCTTGTCGTGCGATATTTTTTTACATCAATTCTAAACCTCTGTCTTCTATTCTCTCACAGATGGTGAGGACACGTGCTACTCGAGACGATCAGGCACCCTTGCCCCCTACTGCAGCCGTCAAAGATCGGGGTCGAGGTAGAGGCCAAGGACGCGCACGTGGTGCAGCGAGAGCACCTGCGCGAGCTGCCGCCGAGGTACCACCAACAGATCCAGCCGAAGTCCAGGCACCTGACACGCCTACTGCCACCACTACTCCAGCCCTTCAGGAGACGTTAGCTCAATTCATGTCTATGTACACCACTCTGGCTCAGGCAGGGTTGCTTCCCCTTGCTGCAACCATATCCCAGGTCGGGGGAGGAGCACAGACTCCCGCCGCCCGCACTCCTGAGCAGCGAGTGCATGTGGAGCAGGTCCTAGAGATCATTCCTGCACCACCCGTAGTGCCAGTTCAGCTCGAGGATGGTTCAGCTGCTTCAGAGGACGAGCAACGGAGACTTGAGAGGTTCAAAAAGTATGATCCTCTGGTATTCAGTGGTCTAGCATCAGACGATGCCTTGGAGTTTCTAGAGGAGTGCCACCGTATTCTTCGCACTATGGGCATAGCCGGATCTAGTGGGGTTTCCTTTAATACCTTCCATCTTCGTGGAGCCGCCTATGATTCGTGGCACACTTATGATTTAGATAGTCCAGACGAGGCTGCTTCACTGACCTGGACCCAGTTCTCGGATATGTTCCTGAGAGAGTTTGTTCCTCAGAGCTTCATGGACGCATGGCGCACAGAGTTTGAGCATTTGTGCTAGGGTGCTATGACAGTTTCAGAGTATGCTATACGTTACACCAGATTGGCTAGGCATGCACCGACTTTGATTGCTACTGTCCGCGAGAGGGTTCGCCGGTTCATCAAGGGTCTTATCCCACCCATCAGATCTAGCATGGCTCGAGAGTTGGAGATGGACATTCCTTATCAGCAGGTAGTGTGCACTGCTAGGAGGATCAAGGGTATTCTCGCTAGGGAGCGAGAGGAGAGAGAGGACAAGAGGTCTCGAGAGTCGGGCCACTACTCTAGTGCCCGTACCCAGCAGCAGGTCGACATGGTAGGGGTTATATAGTCTACCCCGTTCATTCAGCTCTTCCAGCAGCCAGCGATACCCCAGCTCCACCCAGGCCTCAGGAGCCTTACTATGCACCTCCAGTTTCTAGCGCGCCTCTTGCGCGGGGTGCTTTCAGAGGTCAGTCTAGCAGACCTGGCCCTAGCAAGTCACAGCCACCACGTCCTCCCAAAGCTTGTTTCGAGTGTATCGATACATGCCATATGGTTAGGGACTGCCCCATACTTAGTAGGGGCGCATCTTCACAGACTTTTCAGCCACAACGTGCTCATTAGAGTTCTCAGGCCATGATCACAACTCCAACTGCTACCCCATCTGCCCAGCCAGCTAGGGGCAGAGGTCGGGGAGGTGGAGGTCGCCTTCTAGGGGAGTCCAGGCCAAATATTATGTTATTCCTGCTCGTACCGAGGCTGTTGCCTCCGATTCTGTCATTACAAGTATTATACTGGTTTGTCACAGAGATGCATCAGTTCTATTCGATCCAGGCTCCACGTATTCTCATGTGTCTTCTTATTTTGCTCCGCATTTGGGTATAGCCTGAGATTCTTTGAGTTCTCCTGTTTATGTTTCTACTCCTGTGGGGGATTCTCTTGTTGTGGACCGCGTTTATCGGTCGTGTTTGGTTACTATTCGTGGTTTTGAGACAAGTGCGGATTTATTGTTACTCGATATGGTGGATTTTGATATTATCTTGGGCATGTACTGGTTGTCGCCTCATTATGCTATTCTTGATTGTCACGCCAAGACCGTAACGCTGGCTATGCCAGGTATTCCGCGTGTTGAGTGGAGTGGTACCTTAGATCACATCCCAGTAGAGTTATCTCTTTCCTTAAAGCTCAACGTATGGTTGAGAAGGGGTGTGCCGCATATTTAGCTTATGTGAGAGATGTCAGTGTTGATACCCCTTCTGTTGGTTCAATTCCAGTGGTACGGGATTATCCCGATGTGTTTCCAGCTGATCTTCCGAGCATGCCGCACGATAGAGACATTGATTTTGGCATTGATTTGTTGCCGGACACTCAGCCCATTTCCATTCCTCCGTACCGTATGGCTCCTCCTGAGTTGAAGGAGTTGAAGGATTAGTTACAAGAATTGCTTGATAAGGGTTTTATTCGACCCATTGTTTCACCTTGGGACTCCTGTCTTGTTTGTGAAGAAAAAGGATGGTTCTATGCGCATGTGTATTGATTATCGCTAGTTGAACGTGTTACAGTGAAGAGAACCGTTATCCCTTGCCTCGTATTGATGATCTATTTGACCAGCTTCAGGGCGCACATGTATTTTCTAAGATTAATTTGCGCTCAGGTTACCATCAGTTGAAGATTCGAGAGCCAGATATCCCGAAGACTGCCTTCAGGACTCGATATGGCCATTACGAGTTTCTAGTTATGTCATTTGGGCTGACTAATTCCCCAACAACATTTATGCATTTGATGCACAATGTGTTCAGACCATATCTCGACTCGCTCGTCATTGTTTTCATAGATGATATTCTTGTTTACTCCCAGAGTCGGGAAGATCATGAGCAGCACCTGAGGGAAGTGCTTCAGACCTTGAGAGAGAAGAAGTTGTATGCGAAGTTCTCAAAATGTGAGTTCTGGTTGAGTTCTGTGGAAATCTTAGGCCACGTAGTATCGAGTGAGGGCATTCGGGTGGATCGGAAGAAGGTAGAGGGCGTGCAGAGTTGGCCCAGGCTGTCCTCAGTTACAGAGATTCGCAGTTTCCTTGGCTTGGCGGGCTACTATCGTCGTTTTGTGGAGGGATTTTCATCAATTGCAGCCCCTATGACTAGATTGACCCAGAAGGGTGCTCCATTTCAGTGGATAGAGGAGTGTGAGGCGAGCTTTCAGAAGCTCAAGACAACTTTGACTACAACCCCAATCTTGATATTGCCTACTGGTTCGGGGTCTTATACAGTTTATTGTGATGCCTCACGAGTCGGCCTTGGAGCGGTGTTGATGCAGGACGGTAGGGTGATTGCCTACGCGTCCAGACATTTGAAGATACATGAGAAGAATTACCTTATCAATGACCTTGAGTTAGCTGCCATTGTTCATGCCTTGAAGATCTGGCGTCATTATTTGTACGGTATGCCTTGTGAGATTTATACTGACTACCGGAGTTTGCAGCACATATTCAGGCAGAAGGATCTAAATTTGCGCCAGCGTAAGTGGTTAGAGTTTCTAAAAGACTATGACATCACTATATTATACCACATGGGGAAGGCCAATGTGGTGACCGACGCCTTGAGTCGCCGGGCGGAGAGTTTGGGAAGTTTGGCATATTTACCAGCTTCAGAGAGGCCTATGGCGATGGATGTTCAGGCCTTAGACACTTGGTTTGTGAGATTGGACCTTTCGGAGCCCAGTCGGGTCCTAGCTTGTGTGGTTTCTCGGTCTTCCTTATTCGATCGTATTAGGTAGCGGCAGTATGATGACTCTCATTTACTTGTCCTCAAGGACACGATTCAGCACGGTGATGCTAGAGATGTGACCATTGGGGGTGACGGGGTATTGAGGATGCAGGGTAGGATTTGTGTGCCTAATGTTGATGGTCTTCGGGAGTTGATTTTAGCTGAGGCCCACAGTTCGCGATATTCCATCCATCTGGGTACCACGAAGATGTACCAGGATCTGAGACAACACTATTGGTGGCGAAGAAGAAGGATATAGCAGAGTTTGTAGCCAAATGTCTCAACTGTCAGCAGGTCAAATGTGAGCATTAGAGACAGGGAGGGTTACTTCAGCAGATTGAGCTTCCAGAGTGGAAGTGGGAGCGGATCACCATGGACTTTATGATAGGACTTCCTCGGACTTTGAGGAAGCATGATGCTATTTGGGTGATTGTGGATCGGCTGACCAAATCAACCCATTTCATTTCGGTACTGACTACTTATTCATCAGAGCGGTTGGCGGAGATATATATCCGGGAGATCGTTCGTCTGCACGACATTCCAATTTCTATTATTTCTGACAGCGGTACTCAGTTCACTTCACGGTTCTGGAGAGTCGCTCAGTAGGAGTTAGGTACCAGGGTGGAGTTGAGCATATAATTCCACCCCTAGACGGACGGACAGTCCGAGCGCACTATTCAGATTCTTGAGGATATGCTCCGTGCGTGTGTGATTGAGTTTGGAGGGTCTTGGGATCAGTTCTTGCCATTGGCGGAGTTTGCTTACAACAACAGTGATCAGTCCAACATTCAGATGGCGCCGTATGAGGCTTTATATGGTAGGAGGTGCACATCTCCGGTGGGTTGGTTTGAGCCGGGTGAGGCCAGGCTATTGGGCACAGAGTTAGTTCAGGATGCATTGGAGAAGGTCAAGGTGATTCAGGATAGACTCCGTACAGCCCAGTCCAGACAGAAGATTTACGCGGACCGGAAGGTTCATGATGTTTCATATATGGTCGGAGAGCGGGTTCTGCTTCGGGTTTCGCCTATGAAGGGCGTTAGATATTTGGGAAGAAAGGGAAGCTGAGTCCGAGGTTTAAATGACCTTTTGAGATATTGAGGCGTGTTGGGGAGGTTGTTTATGAGCTTGCCTTACCTCCCAGCTTGGCAGGAGTTCATCCGTTATTTCATGTTTCGATGCTCCGGAGATATCACGGTTACCCGTCTCATGTCTTGGATTTCAGCTCAGTCCAATTGGACAAGGATCTATCATATGTTGAGGAGCCTGTAGCTATATTGGATAGGCACGTCAGAAAGCTCAGGTCGAAGAACATTGCTTCAGTAAAGGTTCAGTGGCGGGGTCAGCCGACCGAGGAGGCGACCTGGGAGACCGAGCAGGATATGCGCGGCAGTTACCCTCATCTTTTTACTACTTCAGGTATGTCTTTATGCTCGTTCGAGGACGAACGAATGTTTAAGTGTAGGAGGATGTGAAGACCCGACCGTTCGTCTTAAGAATTAACTCCCCGATCCCCTAGTAATTGTTTTCCCCAAGTCTATTTATGCTAAATTGAATTGCCGGGACGTTCGGTCTAGAGTTTCGGAGAGCTTTGGGACACTTAGTCCCTAAATGAGAGCTTAGGTGTTGGAAAGTTTCCCGTGGTCGGAACAGTGTGAAGACGGCCTCAGAATGGAAATCTGGTGGTTTCGTTAGCTCCGTTAGGTCATTTCGGGGTTGGGAGCGTGTTCGGAATGCATTTTGAAAGTGCGTAGCTCATTTAGGCTTAAAATGCCGAAATTTGAATTTTTGAAGTTCCCAGTCTGATAGCGAGTTTTTGATCCGAGGGTCGGAATGGAATTCCGGAAGTTACAGTAGTTCCGTCATGTCAACTGGGATGTGTGTGTAAAATTTGAGGTCATTCGGATTGGTTTAGACGTGTTTCGGCATCGGATGTGAATTCTAAAATTTTCCTAAGTTTCTAGGCTTGAACCTATGCATAATCGATGATTTTGATGTTATGAGACATGTTTTTAAGGCTCAACCTAGTTCAAATAAGGTATTAGGGTCGGTTGGTGGTTTTGGTTGAGGCCTCGGGGGCCTCGGGGTTTATTTCGGATGCTTAACGGGAGAAATTGGGACTTATCAAATGGATGAACCAAACCTCTTCTGGTGTTTTCGCACCTGCGAAGGTTTTCCCGCAGGTGCGGACTCGCAGGCGCGATAGGGTTGATCACAGGTGCTATGGCGTGGGATTTTGTCAGTGGTCGCAGGTGCGACCTGAGTTCCGCAGGTGCGGAACCGCAGGCGCGACCAAACGATCGCAGGTGCGGCCCCAGTGGACTTATGTGAATTCCGCACCTGCGATGCTTTTTCTGCAGGTGCGGTGATCGGGATCGCAGGTGCGAGATCCCTGTTTGTTTATTCCAAAAATCCGAGGGTTTATTTCATAAGTCTATAAATCGTTTGGGAGCTCAGGAATTGGCGATTTTCAGTGGGTCTTGAAGAGAAGGATCATAGGTAACGTTTTCTAATCCTAATTCATTGTTAGACCATTAATCCCCGTTGTTTTCTTTAGTTTAATTATCAAAAAATGGGGTAAAAACCATGGGAAATTGATGAAACTTCCCCAAACCGATATTTTGAGAATTTAAGGGGTTTTTGGCATCGGATTTCGATTGTTTCTGGTCGAGTGAGTTCGTGAGTGAATGGGTGTCCGGAAAATATAACGTTTACCCGATTCCGAGACGTGGGCCCGAGGGACGTTTTGGTCATTTTACCTAATTTTGCGCCTTAACTTTGAATTAAATAGTAGAATCAATTGCTTGAGATGTTATTTACGATATGTAATTGAATTGTATAGATTTGGGTCATTTGGAGTCGGATACTCGTGGCAAACGTGTGGTTTCGAGTTGATTTTGAGTCGGTTCGAGGTAAGTGGCTTGTCTAACCTTGTGTGGGGGACCTTTCCCCTTAGGATGTGATATTTGGTAATTGAATGCCTTGTACGTGAGGTGACGAGCGCGTACTTGTGCTAATTGTTAAAAATCCGGTTTTACTTTAAATATTTAGACTGAGTTTCTTTCTACCTGTTTTATTCTACTTGCAATTATAGCCTATGTTAGTTTAGAAAAGCATGCCTAGTTGACTTGAAATACCTATTTTCTTAAGTTGCTTTAATTGTACTACGTGAAGCATGTTAGGCTAGAACTACTTGTTGCCTTGTATTTTTGCACTCTATTTCTGAATGTCTTCTTGTTGTGGTTGCGTATTTACTCTGGGACTACAGGATGGTATCCCGGGAGATCCCCCTGCATATTTACTTTGGGACTACGGGACGGTATCCCGGGAGATCCCCCTGCATATTTACTTTGGGACTACGGGACGGTATCCCGGGAGATCCCCCCTGCACAAATGATGGAGAACGGGACGGTATCCCGGGAGATCCATCGGATATAATTATGATGGACTATGGGACGGTATCCCGGGAGATCCACTAGACTGTCAAGAAAAGGATTACATGACGGTATCCTGGGAGATCCTCATTGTTACCATTGTTATTGATGTTCTTATTCCGTGTTTAATTTGTTCTTATGTTTGTTATTGCATTGTTGACCTGACTTATTTCATTGTTGTACTCATTATTACTGTCTGGTTTCATACTGTAAATTCCTATTATATTGTTTAACCTCAGTAGGGCCCTGACCTTCCTCGTCACTACCCGAACGAGGTTAGACTTGGCACTTACTGAGTACCGTTGTGGTGTACTCATGCCCCTTCTGTGCATGTTTTTCATGTGCAGATCCAGGTACCTCCACCCAGGCGCACTATCCCCGAGGTTGAGAGACCTAGCGGAGACTTCGAGGTACATATGCCGCATCCGCAGACCAAGAGTCTCTATCTTATTCCAACTTTAGTGGAAATCTTTTCCTTCCTTACATTTGTTTAGATATTCTGGAGTTAGAGCAGTGTATTACATTTCTGTTAGCCTGTGTTTCCTGTGAGTTTCCGGGTTTTGGGATGATATTGTGGACTTCTGCATTATTTTTGAGTTGTATATGCCGAGCGGCATTTATATACAGTCTTCCTTTTAGATTTGTTCAGTTTTTACTTAATTATTCTGCAAGTTATGTTGTTTTTCCGCATTGTTAGGCTTACCTAGTTATAGGGACTAGGTGCCATCACGACATGTTCACGGAGGGCGAACTGGGGTCGTGACAACACGAGACGTACTGTGAGTATGATAGAACTCACAAATACTCGTCAACGAAAGAGTGAACCTGTTGTCGACTTTATCAATCGTTGGAGGAATGCAAGCCTCAATTATACAGGCTTAGTGAAGCTTTTGGCATAGAGATGTGCATCCAAGGTATGCATTGGGTATTGTGTTATATCTTGCAAGGTATCAAGCCTAGCATATTTGAAGAACTTGCAACTCGTGCCCATGACATGTAGTTGAGCATGGCCTCCCCTGGAAATGAAAGGCTGCCCATCTATGAACCTCGCAAAGGGAATGACAGGCAAGAAGTCAAAAAATGGAGCAAGTTTATACCAAGATCCGAAAATAAAGAATCTATGAATGTCAACACATCACCTGCGAAGTTCGCGATGAAAGTGAGCAAGAAGAAGAGTATGAGATCCACTCTGTTTCAAGATAATCCAAGTGGAAAGCTGACTCTACGAGAAATGCAAGAGAAAGAGTACCCATTTCTGGATTACGATGTGCCGGCTATTTTTGAAGAACTCCTCGAGTTAAATCTCATTGAGATCCCGGAGATAAAGTGGCCAAATGAAGATGGGAGAACAAATGACCCAAATTACTGCAAGTACCATCGACTCGTGAGCCACCCTCTAGAGAAGTGCTTTGTCTTCAAGGACAAAGTTATGGACTTGGCTCGTGAACAGAAGATCGTGCTTGAAGATGAGAAAGAAAGCGCAAAACAAGTTTCTATCACCTTTGGCTCATTCAGTCCGGATGAATTATGCGGTTTTAAAGAAAGTAAAGATGAAGAATTACTGGAAAACCACAAAGTTGAAGACCATCAACCTGAAGACGATGGAGGTTGGACGTTGGTAACTCGTCATAGGCGCCACAAAAGGAGCCCACGAAAAGGATCAAGGGAACAACCAACAAGGAGCATCATGGTGAAAAGACCTAGGAGATGGGACCCAGTTAATCACTTAAAGGAAGCAAAAGTGGAGGTGCACCACCCTCAGAAGCCACGAAATCCAGTGATCTTGGAGGAATTTGTACCAAGTTGGTTTTGCACGAAGATTTCCCATTGGGGTATTGATGCCTCTTGTTGCCATACTGAAGAAGGGAAAGAAAGGAGTGATGACCTACCGTCGGCACCATATTCGGAAAATCTCATCGACTCCACTACTCAAGAAGTTTATGCTTTTGAGGAAAAAGTCACATTCACAAGTGACGATCTTCTGCTAGGTGACACTCCTCATAATCGCCCACTGTACCTGGTTGTCTATATGCGTGATGAAAGGGTAAACCGAATTTTCCTTGATGGAGGATCCTCAGTGAACATTTTGCCAATTCACACTGTGAAACAACTTGGTATTCCCATGAACGAACTCTCAGAAAGTCGTGTGATGATCCAAGGATTAAACCAGGGGGGGCAAAGAGCCATAGGTGCGATCGGTCTAGGAATCACGATTGAAGATATGCAATCAAGTGCATGGATGCATGTGATAGATGCGAAGACTTCATACAATGTCTTTCTTGGAAGGCCTTGGATAGATAAGAATAAAGTAGTTCTGTATACCTACCATCAATGTATAAAATACTACGAGGGTGAAGTCAAGAAGACGATAATTGCCGATGATGTGCCATTCACTGAGGCAGAGTCACACTTCGCTGATGCAAAGTTCTATTTGAAAAACCACATTGTGAAGGAGCTAAAAGTTGATGATGACATAAAAAGCAAGAATGACGAACCCATAGCTAAAAGAGCTGAGGTAACTATCGGTAAAGCCAAAATTGTTACTGAGGAGGTACAACCCAACGTGAATAAATCTCACAGAGGGGATATTGCATCTTATGGCAAGAAAGTAAGTCCTAAGCTCCAATATGTCCCTAAAAGGAACAAAGACGAGGGCGAGTCATCTAATCTCCAAACCAACACACTAAAGGAGTTAACTCTTCCGGTGAAACGAATTGAGGCAATAAAGTTATCCTCGAAGCCGCTTGCAGGGTTTGTAGCTCAAAATAGTTTGCAGAATGTGGCACTCCCTACAAAGCGAACAGATGAAGGCTTTGATCCTAATGCTTACAAGCTATTTGCGAAAGCTGGATACAATCCCGATGAGCTGTCAAAGTTAGGGAAGCTCCCATCAGAAGCTGCAACGAGGCAACCACGTGAAGGTTTGGGATACAAGCAACCGTCACCAGTGCACATCTCCATCAGAAGGGCAAGTATCAATCACATCACCGTAGAAAATGAATTTGCCGCTTCTAACAGGCCTTCTGTTTTTGACAGACTTGGAAAATCAACTGTGAGGACTTCCGTATTTGAGATATTGGGCCCATTAAAGAAGGTGAATAAGTTCCAGAGAAATTATCAAAATACAAGAACACCCGCTTTGCCCAAAATTCAGAGGGTCTCTAAAGATTTTCAAAGTTTGATTCCTTCTAGAATGAGGCGACAAACAGAAGTCATGGTTTCGTGTGATGAAGTACTGAAGGTGAATCCATACACTGCGGTATACACTAAAGGACGTGATGAAGACGAAGAAAGTGTGGGTTCTTCGTATCATGTTATTGTACAAAGCGAGCATGGAGTTTTATCTCTAATGGAGGATGATGAGAAATTGGACGATGTTTCATCGTGTTATCACATATCCTTCAACGATGGGGACCCTAAACAAAATGAAGATGCGAAAGATGCTCCCCGGAACTTGAAGAAGGGGTGAAAGCAATTGTTGATGCCTTAAAAGAAGTTAACCTTGGCACCGATGAAGAACCAAGACCCACCTACCTAAGTGCTTTACTAGAAGTTGATGAAGAAAGCACTTATATTGAGTTACTCAATGAGTTTAGGGATGTATTTGCTTGGAATTACAAATAAATGCCTGGCTTGGACCCTAAAGTGGCAGTCCATCACCTTGCGGTCAAGAATGGCGCTCGTCCTGTTAAGCAGGCTCAAAGGCGCTTTAGGCTGGACTTGGTTGCCCTGATTGAAACCGAAGTTAACAAACTCATTGAAGCGGGATTTATTCGGGAGGTTAAATACCCAACACGAGTTTCAAGTATTGTCCCTGTAAGGAAGAAGAATGGCCAGATTCGAGTATGTGTTGACTTCAGGGATCTCAACAATGTGTGTCCCAAAGATGAATTCCCGCTTCCTATTCCAGAGCTGATGATCGATGCTACTACTGATTACGAAGCAATGTCTTTCATGGACGGTTCCTCAGGCTATAACCAAATTCTCATGGCACCAAAAGATAAAGAGCTTACGGCATTCCGCACCCCCAAGGGTATTTATTGCTACAAGGTGATGCCTTTTGGCTTGAAGAATGCTGGTGCTACGTACCAAAGGGCTACGCAGAATATTTTCGACCATCTTCTCCACAAGAATGTCGAATGCTATGTTAACGACTTGGTGGTAAAATAAAGAAAGAAGGGCGACCACTTGAAAGACTTGAGAATGGTATTTGAGTTGCTCCGGAGGTACCAACTTAGGATGAACCCATTGAAATGTGCCTTTGGAGTTACTTCTGGAAAGTTCCTTGGTTTCATTATCCGACATCGAGGAACCGAAATTGATCAAGCCAAAGTGGATGCATTTTGAAAATGCCTGAGCCTCGGGATATTCATGAATTGAAAAGTCTGCAAGGAAAGCTAGCATACCTTAGCAGATTCATCTCGAACCTAGCTGGAAGATGTCAACCATTTAATCGCCTCATGAAGAAAGGTGTTCCTTCAAGTGGGACCAAGCTTCTAGCAACGCTTTTGAAAGTATCAAAGCCTACTTGATGAAGCCTCCAGTTTTAGCAGATCCTATACCTGGAAAGCCATTCATACTATACATTGTTGCGCAAGAAAGGTCTGTTGGAGCATTGTTGGCCCAAGAAAATAGTGAGGGGAAAGAAAACTCCCTTTACTACTTGAGCAGGATGATGACACCAAATGAGCTGAATTATTCGCCAATTGAAAAGTTGTGTTTGGCGCTAGTCTTCTCAATTCAAAAGTTGAAGCACTACTTTCAAGCTCATGTTGTCCGTCTTGTTTCCAAAGCAAATCCCATCAAGTTCGTGATGTCAAAACCTGTTCTTAGTGATAGACTAGCGAGATGGTATCTCCAATTTCAACAATTCGAGATCTTGTACATCCCTCAAAAGGCTGTAAAAGGACAAGCATTGGCAGACTTCTTGGCAGATCATCCGATACCTGATGACTGGGAGCTAACTGACGAACTACCTGATCAGGACGCAATGGTCGTTGAAGTTCAACCTCCGTGGAAGATGTACTTTGATGGTGCTGCGCATCGCGGGGGAGCTGGTGCTGGCGTAGTATTTGTCACTTCCCAAGGTGAAGTCTTGCCCTACTCCTTCACCTTGACACAACTTTGTTCCGACAATGTTGCTGAGTATCAAGCATTAATACTTGGGCTTGAAATGGCCGTTGATATGAAGCAATTGCAGTTGCAAGTCTTTGGTGACTCACAGTTAGTGGTGAATCAGCTTTTGGGTAGTTATGAGGTTAAGAAGCCTGAACTATTCCTATATCATGATTACGCTAAAAAGTTAATGGGGTGGCTCGATGATGTGACTATTCAGCATATACCAAGGAAAGAAAATAAGAAGGCTGATGCTTTAGCTGCCTTAGCTTCATCGTTAACCCTGCCTGATCAAGCGTAAGTTACTGTCTGCCAAAAAGGGGTAGTACCGCCACTAAATGAGGTTGAAGGTAAAGAAAATAAACTCAAGCATCTTGTCGTTGTTTTTGAAGTTGAGAAAAAAGAATGGCGACAACCCATTATCGACTACTTGTGCTATGGGATACTTCCAGAAAATCCGAGGAGAAGGACTGAAATCCGTTGTCGTGCACCTCGCTTCCTTTACTACAAAGACACTCTTATACAGAAGGTCATTCGAGGGAGTACTCTTGCGATGCTTAGGGGAAGAAGAAGCACTCCCAGCTTTGCAAGAGGCACATTCTGGGGTATGTGGATCGCACCAGTATGGACCAAAGCTCCACTTCCATAAAAGGATGAGATATTATTGGCCAACGATGGTAAAAGACTGTTGGACTACGCTCGAAGATGCAAGGCTTTTCAATTTCATGCGAATTTTATTCATCAACCTCCTGAAGTGTTGCACCCGACTGTTGCATCCTGGTTGTTTGACGCTTGGGGATTGGATGTTGTGAGACCACTGCCGAAGTCTTCTGGTGGGCATTTATACATCTTGGCTGCAACTGATTACTTCTCAAAATGGGCTGAAGTTGTTGCTCTTAAGGAGGTAAAGAAGGAAAATGTTGCAAGTTTCATCCGAGTAAACATAATCTATCGATTTGGAATTCCTCATTACATAATAACGGATAATGGAATAGGTTGATGAAAAATATTTGTGATCTCTTTGGCTTCAAGCAACGTAACTCTTTGATGTACAATGATGTCACCAATGGCCTAGCTGAGGCATTCAACAAAACTTTATGCAAACTGCTGAAGAAAGTCATCTCCAAATCCAAACGATATTGGAATGACCGTATGGAAGAAGCTCTATGGGCATATAGGACGACTCACTGCACGCCAACATAAGCAACTCTGTATCTACTCGTTTATGGAGTCGAAGCTGTCTTGCCACTTGAGCGTCAAATACCTTCATTACGACTGGCTATTCAAGAAGGGATCACTGATGAAGAAAATGCTCGACTTCGATTAGCATAGTTAGAGGCTCTTGATGATAAGAGGTTGGAGGCCCAACAAGTCTTGAATGCTATCAAGCTCGATTGTCTCGTGCCTTTAATAAAAGAGTTCGCCTGAGATCCTTTCAAGTAAGAGATCAAGTCCTTGCCATAAGAAGACCCATTATCACTTCCCATAAACATGTAGGGAAGTTCACTTCAAAATGGGATGGGCCATATGTCGGGCAAGAAGCTTATTCAAGTGGGGCTTACAAGCTGGTTGACGCAGATGGAATGAGAATCGACACTATCAATGAAAAGTTTTTGAAGAAGTATTATCCTTGAAGTTGCAACGCTCCTTAATTCATGAGCATAAACTGCATGTTACTCCTGGCCCCCATGAGTCTAAATTGTGTACGGCCCAAAAAAAATTCTACCCATTCTAAACTACGGTATGACTTGATCCTCTTCACTGAGGTACGTAGGCATCTTAGAGTTTCATTCTGAGTTCAGTCGCATAAATTCAAAAGATACATAATCCCCCAATCGTTGTCCGAATGAAGTACGATGAAATGTAATTCATTCAATCAGTATTTGAAAATCGAGCTGGGACACCATGCTTATGCTAAACTTTGGATCCCATTTGATTTAAAGAGCACAAGCCACTATGCTAAATTGGTGTCTACAATGAAATGATTAATATCTTTTAATGGGGATGCCAAGCGTTTGCATTGAAGTTTGGGGATTTGTTATGCCTTCACGTTTGCCACACCTTCAAGTTATTATGGTATACCTTCGTGACATTTCAAATTCAGAGAGACCTGGACCCAAGATATTTGGTGAGAATGAAGCTCTTGAATTTCAATTTTTGACATTAAAAAGGTCTTACAACCTCAAGGCTCCCACACCAAGATACAAAGATTTTGGTGAAGTCGCGCTAATTTGATACTGTCGGCATATCAGGAACCAAAGTTGATTTCGAAATATTATCTGAAACTATCCTTATGGAATTAAATTTTACATTTCGGATATGTTATATACTTGGAAGTTACGTTTCCAATGGACCAAACGGTTCGTGATTTCGGCATTTTTACATCAAGATACAAATAGTTTGGTGAAGCTGTGGAAATCTGAAATCGTCGACGTGGCAGAATTTGAAGTTAGCTTCAAAATAATATCTGGAACGATTATCTACGTGTTCGGTTCTGAATTTCGGATATGTCTTATATTTTGAAGTCTACTTTCCATGAAATTAAATGGTTCATGATTTCGACATTCCTACATCAAGATACAAATATTTTGGTGAAGCCGTACAAATCTAAAATCGTCGACGTGACAGAATTTGAAGTTAGCTTCAAAATAATATCTGGGACGATTCTCAAGGTGTTTGATTTCGAATTTCGGATATGTTTTAAATTTTGAAGTCTAGTTTCCATACAATTAAACGGTTTGTGATTTAGACATTTCTACATCAAGATACAAATATTTTGATGAAGTTGTGCAAATCTGTAATCGTCAACGTGACAGAATTTAAAGCTAAATTCAAAATAATATATGGGATGATTCTCAAAGTATTTTATTCCAAATTTTGGATATGTATTATATTTTTAAGTCTAGTTTCCATGGGATTAAACGGTTCATAATTTTGACTTTTCTACAACAAGATATAAATTATTTGGTGAGACTGCGCAAAGCTGAATTTTTCAACGTGGTGAAATCAAACGGTTCATTATTTGGACTCTCCCACGACAAGATAAGAATCTTTCATTACGAGTACTAAAAGCTGAAAATTATGCAACCAAGATAAATTTCGGGCAATGTAAAGCAAAAGAGAAGCAATCTGATTTAAGACGAAATAAATATGCACTAGGTCAACCTAACATAAGGATAAAAAGGGAGATAATTCTAAAAGCCTAATCTAAGCACAACTTGTAGTTGGCCAAATCCTTGAGCATAGCTTCCAAGTACTTATTCTTCTCCAAATCGGTCAAGTCATCAGCAGTCAACAAGGCAGTGCAACATGCGTCATACTCCTTTCTAGTAGTTGAGGTTCCTAACTTGGCTTCTTCAACTTCTTTCTCAGCAACTTCTAAAAGGGCTTCTAAGTCCTTCTCTTTTTCACGGAGCTTCTCTATCTTCTCTTTCACTGTAACTAGGTACTGGCATATTTCTTCTTCTTCAATCATGACATTTGTTAGGTGTACCTCAACGTCTGATATTGCAGTCTCTTCAACCTTCTCAGATAAAGCCGACCATGTCTTGTTATATGAAGCAGCAAGCCCAAAAAGGGACTCTAATAGGCTTCTCAAAGGGGAAATATCCACATCATCCCCATCCATTGCCTCAAGGATCACTTTAGTATTTTCTTCAAGCTCAGAGACATTGTCTGCAGTGCTGCCTTTCAGCCTACGCTGAATCGAAGTCCAAAGCTTCAAGATAGACTCCTTTCGAATATCCAAGACAACCTTCTTTCCATCAAAAACTGAAGCTGCAATTGTTGGTCGTTCACGCAAATCAGAACCCAACTTTTCCCTAATTTCATCATGAGAAATAGAAGTTGCCTCTTGATTTGCCTTAGTTGTGGAAGATGATTTATGTGGGTTCGGTCGGGTTCGGTCCTGCTACAGACTCGCCACTATCTTGTGGCCTTACTCGTTGCAATGCTCCAACGTTGTTAGCCTGAAATAAATAAATAAATAAATGAATAAATAAATGTAAGGACACTTTAGCAAATTCATTTGGCCAACGATATTAAAAAGGAAAATTTTATGTTTTCTTTTACCTTCTCGTTCTGAGTTGTTAGTGTTCTTGAAGGGCTATCAACGCTTTGGACCTCTACAACCCCTTATAGGTTTGGCCTTTTCCTTTTCCAATATTTATCTCTGTTGCTGCTATCACTCTCCTCTTGGGATAGGCACTTATTAGAGGCATTAACGACTACACCAAATGGAATAATACCTTTGTCAATTAGAGTATGAATCTCTTCTCTTTGAACTTCTTTGTGTAGCATGGGTCCACTGCCTACGCGCATCTCAACTACCTTAGACTGTAAAGCAGGAATCCTATCAATCACTAAGACATCCTCGATCCGGTCTTGAATGATATTTGTGATTGTCTCAACATTATTCATCAAAAATTGTAAGTGGTCTTAAAGAAGGCTTCCATGCGCCCTTGACCACCAAGATCTATAGTTAGACGATGTAAACTTCTTCATATTGGACCCAAAAGGAGGAAATACCGCCCTCGACTTAGATCTAGTCAACACACAAATCCGTGCAAGTCTTAACCCTTCTTCTAACGAGGCCTCACAAAAGTCTTGCTCCAAGCGACCAGGGGTGTCTTGATAAACCAAATTGGCGGCTAAATCGATGAGGGTTGTAAGGTTCATAATAAAGTTGACTCCGTCCCTCAAATGAAGATAATTCGAGCGAATACTTATAAAGAAACTTAACTCGAACTCATCTGCCTTACCATCGTCATAGTAGCGGTACAAATCAGATCTGCGGGGCATTGTCGAAGTCCAAATGATATTTTCTCCGTTATGAATATGCTTCCTTGCTTTCTCTTTCCCAAAATATCTAGCAGCACCTTCACTGGAACATGCGGCCATGAGAGGAACAGTTGGCCCTTTTGCATACGAAAAATGAGTCTTAAAGTAATGGGCTAACCAACCATACACATAATGAGCTGGAAAGAAAGTTTGAGCAGGATCAAGCAACGAGCACTTTGAAATCTCGTTCAAACCCTTATATATTCTGGCTAAGACTGGGGATAGAAGGCTAACTCTTCGTTTACAAAGAAGATGACACGCGATCTTAAAGTACCCAGGACGAATGAAGTCACCGTCTTTTGAAGGAAGCACAAAAATACATAACCAACAAGATAGAAAAGCAGCCAAGTATGTTTCGTCTTTCTTGTCACCCATTACTCCTAGCTTATAGAACATATCTTCTTCTACAGTCGACCAATTTACCGATTCCTGAAGGACCCTGTAGGATTGTGTGTCGAGTTCAAACGAGCAGACTTATTTTCTTTCCTTAAAGAAGACTGCGTATACTTCATTGTCTTTCTGCACCAGAACTCTACCTATTTTTTCGCAGAAACCTTTGGATCGTTGCTACCTCCCTCTCGGAGCCGATAGAAGGCATCAAACAAATGTTCACAAGTTTGGGGAATAAACCTTCTCCCCTTATCGTACGTTTCTGTAAGCTCTTCAACATTTGGCACAATTTCCTCGTAAGGAGATCCTGCTATAGGCAAACCACCGATCTTATACAAATCCCAAAGTGATAAGGATAATTCTCCAGCAGAGATAACTAATGTGTTGGTAATAGGGAACCATGCCTCACAGAAAGCCTGCATAATGTTCGTATTACGATCATATGTGAAGAATGAAGCATATACGGCGTCATAAATTCTTGCACCCTCCAGTGTCAAGCGACACCTACTTAAGACATCTTCTTCCCATTCCCAGTAGCCAGAAATGTAATGAAATTCACCGCCGAACGGCAACTCATTGCCCCAACAAGTCTCCTTGTTAATGATTCGACGCCCTAGGCATGGTAAGGTACTCGCAAAATTCCAAGCATGATGGGTAGTGGTGCGAAGCACCCATGTCTTGGGAGGACGACTATTGTATTCAAGCATCCAATCTGAAAAATAAGGTGGGTCCCTCAAAGGTACCCATGAAGCTGCATTATACTGGCCGATTAGTGACCTATCAACTGGTAACCTTGTCCCATACTTGCTTCCCTTATGGTCCGAGATGATAAGGAATTGAGAATTAGAGGAAGAAATTCTGTCTTTTAAGTAAACCATGTTTAGACTGCATAAAGAGAGAGAAATGTTTATTAGCATTTAGCTAAGAAATGTGATATTCATGGCCTCAAATTCATAATATAATCTTACCAAGCATGGAAAAGGCAAAGTCTTTGGCTTAGACAGTGTAATGGTCTATGCCTCAGATAAAATGAAGCTAAATCTTCAAACAAGATAAAGTCATTAGCTTAGACGGTGTAATGGTCTTCGCTTAAGACAAAATAAATCTTTGGCCCGGGATGGTGTAATGGTCTATGTCTCAGATAAAATGAAGTTAAATCTTCAAACAAGATGGATTCATTAGCTTAGACGGTGTAATGGTCTTCGCTTAAGATAAAATAAATCTTTGGCCCAGACGGTGTAATGGTCTATGCCTCAGATAAAATGAAGTTAAATCTTCAAACAAGATGGAGTCATTAGCTTAGACAGTGTAATGGTCTTTGCCAGAGATAAAGAAGTCAAGTTTTCAAATAAAACGAAGTCTTTGGCTCAGATAGTGTGAAGTCTTCACCGCGAACTTTTAAAGGTTTTCGCTGTGAACTTTTAAAAAAACAAATCTTGACCACGAGCTTTTAAAGGTCTTCATCATGCATTGATCATATCGTTAAATAAGAATACATCCTTCTTGTTTGACCTACAAAAAAAAGAGGGGAAAAAAAGACAACAAAGAAGAAAAGCACAAGAAAAGAAGAAGAAATTACATTCGCGTTAATGCTTCCGAGTCCACAAAAATAGACTCAAGTGGCTTGCGAATTCTGCGAATTGATGCTTAACGAATACGAGCATGTGGTTTATATAGATCTTCGAGACAAGATACTACAAGGATGCTATCGATGTGGGACTGTATAATTGTCTCCTAAATTGAGTCAAAGTGTACTGCCAGTCCTGGTAAAATTTGGACTAGCGAAGACTGTCGGCCGTAGAAGTTTGTTTCCGATTAGAATTGAGAACGTTTCTTTTGTCCAAAGTCCATTCATTATATGTGCAAAGATGAAAAGGCTTCCTTTTTTATTGTTATCAGTGAATATATTGTAAAAGTCTTATAACTAATAAAGTAAGTTGCTAATAAGTATTGTCCCTGTAACTAACTTTGGAGTCTTTTAGAATTAGAAAATTATGACTGTGGAATTCACTTTTCAATAGCTTTTATTTTGAGTGATTAGTCACAGACAATGAATTTGAAATTTAAAGTTCAATGACTTTAATATTTCATATAATCAAATATACAAATATAAATACTCCAGGCCTAGTCTTCAAAAATGTAGACACCCCGACAAATCTTGAAGTAGGGGGCATTTGTAGGCATGCAAAATTTATTGAATTTAAATTCAATAAAATAATTTGGACTATATTTTAAATCCAAGATATATTGGTCCAAATAAATATTATGGGCTAATATAATTTTTATTAAGTCCAGTATAAATGGATTAAACAAATAAGTCCTAATTCATTGGGCTAGTCCATAGTTGGCTACAAATGATGAGCCCACTTCCTAAAGCCCAATATGTCATCTTCCTAAATGCCCAGTTTGATGCACACGTGTCAAATGACGTGGCACGCCAAGTCAAACAGAAGAGACATAAGATCATGCCACGTGTCAAAATGACAAGGCATGCTAAGTCACATTAAAAGGCCAATGAAATCGCATCACATGCGCAAGTGACATGTTCTGACCAATCAAATGCGTCCGTTTCATNGAAGCAAGAGAGAGCTTGTGGATCAAACGCCGCAAATTTCTCTACAAGTTTCAAGCTTCAAGCAATCAAGTTCAAGTTCAAGAAATCAGTTCAAGCTCAAGAACGAAGAACAATTCAAGTATTCAAGATCAATAACGAAGTCAAATCAAGTACAAGGCGTTCAGATCAAGGCTACTTGTTCGTGATACAATTCGTGGCAACAATCAAAGTGTTCGCGACTGATAAATCAAAATTCAAATTCAAGATCAAGCTCAAAGGCCCTTGAATTTATACTAGAAAAAGTAGAATCAGAGGATTCATAGAGATTGTACACTCAAATTACTTGAAATCAAATACTACGATTGTTGCAATATTTCCGGTCTTGATTATATTTTCTCGACGTAATTTTATTGTCTACAAGTATATATATCGCCAAAAACTAGGCGCTATACATTAACAGTAACTCTGCCGCTAATGTATACCACCCAATTTTTGGGCGTTATACTGCAAAAACTGATAGTGTCAGGTATAGCACCCAAAAACTGGACGCTATACCCTTTTTTTTTTTAAATTCGTCTTCTTCTTCAAGACCGTCCCCCTCCCCAATATTTTAACCTTCCACCATTTTTTTACTCTCATTTCTGCCCCCTCCCCCCTCCCTGCCCCACACCCATTTTAAAATTTAAAAAAAATTGTGGGCCCTCCGTCACACAAAAGGTGTAGAACGTAGGTCCCACTTCCAAGTAGATTTTCGTATTACTGTGGGTTCACACTTCCGGGGTCAAATTTTCAATCGATTTGCTTTCTGAAAACACTAAATTGAGGTCTTTCGATTTATTTTATGTTGAAACTTTATAATAATGCATATTAGTTGATTTGAATATGTTTTATTTTGTTTTGTGTTTTTTTTTTTTTT